>JAMPIV010013427.1:0-201224 GCA_024509875.1 Oreohelix idahoensis
ATTTATTAATGTTGAGGCTCAGCTACGGGCCATTGGGCCATATCAGCTACAGATTAATCTGTTCTGATGGCTGGCCTATGGGGGTATCAGGGAGGGGAAGAGGACTCCTTCTGCATACAAACCTCTGCTACGAATTATTTCCCCTTGGCTTGGCTCTGGAGACACCCCCCCACCCCCCCCCCCCCCCTCAAAAACCCCCCCCTCCCCCCCCCCCCCCCCACCCCCCCCCCCCCCCCCACCCCCCCCCCACCCACCCACACCCCACCACACACAAACATCCCAACACCCCCCGATCACCAAACACCTCACTCGTTAGACTCCTCTAAAAATGGAGACCAAGGGAGTTTGCTGTTCCGGACTCTGGATTCAGCAAAAGCTCCTGACCAGGTGCTGCATCTCCTATTCCATCCAAGACCACGGTCACCTGAAACAAGAAGGATGTACTTACATACTTAATCTAACTAATTGATACATCTCTAGTTCTACACTGAGCACAATACATCACAAACATTGAGTTCAGAGCGTTAGGCCAACTGTCAGCTTCATCTGAAATACTTTATACCAGTATTTACCTCCTTATGGTTACCACGCCTCTGCACTTCCAGCATTATTTCTGTCTAATCAATCATCCAGGTGTCAGTGTACTATTTGGCCATTCCATGCCGTTTTACTTCCCTCCGACACCCTCTGTTCAGGCTGGAGCATTATAGGCTTTATCTCCTGTTTGCCACTGAACTACACATATATATACAGGCATAAATTAAAATTAACAATTTACATTCAATTTTTCATTTAAAAAAGATACTGAATGGTTCAAGGCTTACCTCAAATTTCATGGAAATAAACACAGATACGTTGATTAGCAATGAATTCTGGCACAATTACTGGCACAAATTCCCATCTGCTTATGTTCCAGGCTTTTATTTAACACAAATATGAGCTGGCTTCAACGCACTGTTGCTTTATCAAGATTATTTGCACTAGTGGTCTCGAACTAACGCTCCGAAGTGAGTATATCAGCGAGTCTAGCCAATGAGGCCACGTTTCGACAAGTGTTTGAAAAAATGTTACCTTTTCACGTCTCCCCTAACAACGAAAGATAGTATTTATAGCCCGACCAATCGTGGTTAGTCTTTCATTTGTCGCGCTCCAATCAATTTGGAGTTTACATGGTAGGCTATTTCTGTAACGTAAGATTTTTTTCAAACACGTTATAAAAAAATTTTATGAGCAGAAATGATTCCATGCTGTCAGGCATCACCACTATTTTATTTTGGTTATAATTTATTAATTCCTGGACTATTTGCGTAACGTTTTACATATTCTTTGTCAGCAAGCCCTAAGGAACCCAAATATCCAAATTTAAAAGAGCTACGTGGCTGCGTTCAAAATATGCAATTTCTTCTTCCTCCTGTTTCGAAGATGTGCTGTCTGGGTACTGTAATGTTTTCAAACGTAAACCCATCTAATGTTATCTTTTCTAATAAGCGTTTTTTATGATTTATAAACCTAACTCTGGGAAAGGGTAGTGTATTTTATCACTGTCCGTCTGTAAAAAAATTAGTGCATGTAGACTTACACGCGTGATGGCAGCATTTGTGTATCGCGCGACGCGTGTTGCATGCGTTGCTGATTTTCAGCCCTCCCCTCTCTCTTTATCCGTGTGTCCATCTGTTCGTTCGTTTTGGTAACGCAGTGTAGAAATAAAGAATGTTTATGGAATTTAAAATTTTAGGTCAACTTGCATTATTTCAAGGTTTTTTCCTTTAGAAAAGGCAGCACACGTTTTATTGTGTGTTTGTAAGAAACGGCGGTGTATGTTGCAGAAGGCCTTTACTATCAACGTGAAAGCGTTACAATTTGCAGACGAAGCAGAAACCAAGGGGGATTTCGAGTACTGTCATTGTGACAGCACTGTTCTTTACCATTCTTCTTCCTTTATTTATTATATGTATTTATTAGGCTTTATATTTACTTGATAATTTATATATGTGGATTAGAATATTCCACGACACCTCCCCCTCTTAAAACAGACATTATATGTCAGTCCTTTATTCTATATACACATAGAGAAATTTATTATTATTTCTGGGGTTTACGGTGATTCTCATCACACGGATGGCGGCTTAAAAAAATCCGCTCCCAAATTGGTTTTTCCAGATATATACTCAATGCTAAAATTATATGGAGCCAAAAGTAAAGACCATCGGAGTAACCTGGAGTTCTCATGCTTAGCCTGTGCTAGAAACGATAAAGGTTTGTGGTCTGTTTGCAACTTAAATGCCTTCCCATATAGATAAATATTGAATTTCTTTATCGCCCATATTACTGCAAGACATTCTTTTTCGCTAGTTGAGTAGTTGATTTCAGCTTTATTCAACTTTCTGCTAGCATATGCCAACTGGGCTTAATTCCCCATCCAATGCATCTGATTTCTGTAGTAGAGTTGCACCTAACCCAATATTACTTGCATCCGTCCTTACTATGAATTCTTGACTTAAGTCAGGTAATTTCAAAATGGGTTTACTTGTGAGCTTTTCCTTCAATTCTTGGTAAGTCATTTCACATTGTGGTGTCCATGTAATGCGATCTGGATGTCCATTACGTGTCAATTCAGTTAACGGTGCACATATGGAATTAAAGTTTTTGATATACTTCTGGTAGAAACCACATAATGAGACAAAGGATCTCACGTCCTTCTTGGTTTGTGGTCTCGGGGCTTTTTGTAGTTTCTCTAAATTCTTTGGGTCAGGGGTCATGTTTCCCTGATAAACTGTGTGTCCCAAAAATTCCAATTCTTTACATCCAACGCAACATTTGGTTGGTCGGGCTGTTAAATTTGCCTCCCTAAGTCGATTAAACAGCATGTTCAGAGAGTCAATGTGTTCCTCAAATGTTTCTGTTGCTATAAGGATATCATCCATAAAATTTGTTATACATGGATTATTCAGAGGATCCAATAATTTTCTCATCATTCTAGAGAAGACACTAGGCGCATTCTTCAATCCAAATGGCAATCTATTAAACTCATAGTGTCCTTCTGAGGTACTAAAAGCTAGGTATGGTCTAACCTCAGGCTTTACTGGAATCTGATAGTATCCTTTACTCAGATCCACTTTTGAGAAATATTTAGCTTTATTTAGTCTGGCAAACAGCTGATTTGTATCCGGCAATGGATCCACCTGTCCTTCTGTAATAGCATTCAGTCTCCTGTAATCTATACAGAGTCTATGTTCTCCAGAGGGCTTCCTTAAGAGTACAACACCGGAACTATACGAAGATTCACTGTGCGAAATAATTCCTTCCTTCCACAGATAGTCTATCTCTTCCTTCAAAGCTTTCTCCTTAGCAAACGGAATCGAATATGGTTTCATACAGACAGGTGTGGAGTCTATTAGTTTCATATCATATTCCAATAGGTTTGTATGCCCTGGTCGGTCTGTTAACACCTCTGCATGATTATTTAGAACCTGTTGCACTCTCTCTTTCTGAGTTTTCGTTAATGTGTACTGATTTTCACCTGTGCTGCTGTCTCACAGGGGTGTAATGGATATTCAAATGATGAAAGTGGTTCCTTTTTCATCTCCATGGCGATGGACAAGGTCAACAAGTGTGTCTCTTCCTGATGTTCTCTTTCCAAATATTTCTTCAGGAGATTCACATGATAGATTTTTTCTTTCCCCTTCTTATCTATCTTATAATTTGTTCTAGACACCTTCTCGAGAACTGTATATGGACCCTGCCATCCAATTTGTAACTTATTCTGACTCCCGGGCAAAAGAAGCAGTACCTTCTCTCCCACAGCCAAATTTCTGTCTTTCGCCTTCCTGTTATAATAGGCAGCATGTTTCTTCCTGGCTTGTTTCAAATTTTCATGGCAAGTTTCCAGCCAGTTTTTAAACGAGTGGTCAGCTCATTCACATATTGGTATGAAGATGTAATGTTTTCCTCTGCCTTTTCATCAGTCCACGTTCGTAACATAGCTACATATGGTCCTTTAATTGTGTGGACCTATTTGTCCATGCACCGGTATGGTCTCTTCCACTCGAAGCTTTATAGTGATGATTTTTCCTCCCAGAATTATCATTCACAAAACGACCGCTACCAATTTTTCTTTTGGGGCTTTCTCCCGACTTAAAATTCTTGATGAGAGATTTCCTCTCTACATCCTCTTCCTCCAGTTTGTTTAAGTCCGATTGAGGGATTTTCGGCTTATCCTGGGGTAAGACATCTTTTTGCACTCTCCGCATAGTGGCCATTGAAAAACAGTTAAGTGAAGCTTGTCCGTGAAAAGGGGCTTCCCATTCCATTTGGTCCACTTTATCAAATCTATATTTCTTTTTATTTTCAGGCCTACTTTTGCCCCGTGGCGTGTCCAGGTCCTGATCCATGTTCCCACTTGTGGGTGTTCCCTCATGTGCTATGCTACACCTTTCTACAAAATTCTCAATGTCCCATCTTGCTTTGGGCCAATAATAATTGTGAGCCACCTTTTGAATGATGGTACCTGTTTTCTCATGGTCCCCATCTGGTTTCACATGTAGGCTCCTTATTAAGTCTGCCCTATATCTTTTAGGAAGTACCACTTGTCCCTGACCTTTGGATCTAGCTCCAGTCTTCCTATACATCAACTTGTTTTTCATGTAAAAATCTCCCTTGCCTGGAGTTGTATGACAAGTTGACAATTTCCTGAAACAAGGCTTGAGTGTTTTATCCCCAGCCTGTGCCTTCCTCATCTCTTCTGGAGTGGTATCTAACATAATATCCTCCTCCTGTCTTGAGGTCGACCTGACCTGAAGGGTTGCCATATACACAGGTTTCCTTCTGCAACGGTCAGTGTCATGATTGTCCATCTTACAATTTTTACACCACCTTTTTCCTTGGTTGAAAGATTTTCTTTCATCATATTTCCTTTCATCGAATTGTGGGAATTTATTTTTATTTTCATACCGTGGCCTATCAAATTGGTGCTTACCTTTATTTTGATCCTTAGGATCTAATTTATTAAAGTTCTGTGGTGCCCTAAAGTTATCCACTTGTTTCTTTTTATTACCTGTTACCTCTGCTTGAGCTGCTTGATACCTTTCAGCAACATTTAGCAAATCACCCAGCCTCTCTGCACCTTGTTCCATGAGAAACTTTCTCAGGTCTGGAGCCATGGACTCTCTTAATTGCTCTATAAGGACCATTTCCTTAAGATCTTGGGTTTTCCCCAGAGAAGTCCATTTCTCCAAGTTTGTCTCTATTCGTGCAGAGAACTGGTGATAGGTTTCACCTGACAGTAGTTAGCATTCCTAAATTTTTTCCTATAAAATTCTGCATTCTTTTCATATCTTAACAAAAGAGCCTGCTTTAGCATGTCATAATTTTCCTGATCACCTCTGCTCATTTTTGCAAAAACTTCATAAGCTGCCCCACGAAGTCCCTGAGATAACTTTAAGCTCCACCTTTCTCTCTCTAACCCATACGTGGTAGCTAATAGTTCATACCTATTTAGGTAGCTCTCTATATCATCGTCTTTCTCAACAAAATGATCTAAATGAAAATTCATAGCTGAGGTTGAGGCTCCTTTGCTAGCAGTGGCATCAGAGGCAAAGGGACTGGCACCATTTTCAGGAGCATGGCCCTGAAACTCAAACTCCCTTAGTCGTAATTCATGTTCCCTTTGTAATCTTTTCTCCTCCTTTTCTGCTTCCCTCTCTGCAGCTAATCTCTTCTCTTCCCTTTCTGCAGCTAATCTTTTGTCTTCTCTTTCTGCTTCCAATTTCTTAGCCTCTTTGTCAGCCTCAATCTGCAACCTCTTAGTCTCAGCCTCAGCTTGCAACCTCTTAGTCTCAGCCTCAGCTTGCAACCTCTTAGTCTCAGCCTCAGCTTGCAACCTCTTAGTCTCAGCCTCTAACTTTCTTTCGGCCTCTTTTTCTAATCTTCTTTCTTCGCGTTCAATAAATTTGTCACATTCCGTAGTGACATAGGCAACCATAACTTGCCCATCTAATCCTAACTCTTTTGCAGTCTGTACAGCAGCAGATCGAAACTTGGCCAGGTCCGCCATTGTCTATCAGGTAAGTTTCTACAATGTCTAACCAACAATTTAATCTCTAAATATATCTAATGGACAACACAGGCACCGTGAGCTCAACCTTATTTAATTCCACCCAAGGATACCTTTTAATTCTTATATTCCCTGAAGTGAATTACCCCCAATATTTTTAATAGGAAAAGATTCAAAATCCCAAGAGCGAGACCCCAATATATGTGGTGAAGTGGGATGTTATAAATATTTATAGGGGACTTAGTGTACTGACTGAGATCAGCTGTGAAGGTATCTATATCTATTAAGAGTAGTGTATTATAGATAACCTTACTTGCTACCACATATCTATATATATCAGTCAGAATTATTCTGGAATAGTGTGATGACTACGTTAGGTGTCTAGGGTATGTGTATGATGAAGTGTAAGTCACAACAACAGACAGATAAACAATTTAATTTAATCCACTACTCTTGACAACACTGTGACACTCACATACATATAACACTCTATGAGAATATCTTAAGAGTCACTGATAACTTTTCAAATAACAATATGTATTCATGGTTATCATAAAGGTATATGTGTCCTGATTCAAATACAAAGGAACCAGGAATCACAATCAATTTTAATTACAAGTATATGTACAGACTTTATCAATATGAATATTGTAGTGACATATATTATTAAAAATATCCTATGTGTGTCAGTTGTGTAGTGGTAATATGAGGTAATACTGGTTTTGTTTTGTTCAAGCTCTGTTGGTATTTGTCATCATGACTTCAATAGTTTGTCTTTTGGGACTATTATTGGAGATGTTCTCAGTTCCTGATATTAAGACAATTAAATTCCCCTCTGAATGTTATTTTTACAAAGTCATTTCAAGATGAGGGGACATAATGTTGAGCTCAGCTGGCCAAATCAGCTTATCTTGCGTGATGGCGGCAGGGAAGGACTCCTCTGCTCGAATTCTCCTCTGGGCTCTGGAGACACCTCACTGATAGCTAAATGGACCAAGGAGTATGCTGTCCGACTCTGGATTCAGCAAAGCTCTGACCAGGTGCTGCTCAATACCATCAAGACCACGGTCCCTGAAAACAAGAAGGATGTACCTTCTACTTCATAACTAATTTATACTCTAGTTCTACACTGAGCACAATACAACACAAACATTGAGTTCAGAGCGTTAGGCCAACTGTCAGCTTCATCTGAAATACTTTATACCAGTATTTACCTCCTTAATGGGTACCACGCCTCTGCACTTCCAGCATTATTTCTGTCTAGTCAATCATCCAGGTGTCAGTGTACTATTTGGCCATTCCATGCCGTTTTACTTCCCTCCGACACCCTCTGTTCAGGCTGGAGCATTATAGGCTTTATCTCCTGTTTGCCACTGAACTACACATATATATACAGGCATAAATTAACAATTTACATTCAATTTTCATTAAAAGATACTGAATGGTTCAAGCTTACCACAATTTCATGGAAATAAACACAGATACGTTGATTAGCAATGAATTCTGGCACAATTACTGGCACCAATTCCCATCTGCTTATGTTCCAGGCTTTTATTTAACACAAATATGAGCTGGCTTCAACGCACTGTTGCTTTATCAAGATTATTTGCACTAGTGGTCTCGAACTAACGCTCCTAAGTGAGTATATCAGCGAGTCTAGCCAATCGAGCCACGTTTCGACAAGTGTTTGAAAAAATGTTACCTTTTCACGTCTCCCCTAACAACGAAAGATAGTAATATACAAATTTAAAAGAGCTACGTGGCTGCGTTCAAAATATGCAATTTTCTACCTCCTGTTTCGAAGATGTGCTGTCTGGGTACTGTTATGTTTTCAACCGTAAACCCATCTAATGTTATCTTTTCTAATAAGAGTTTTTCAGGATTTATAAACCTAACTCTGGGATGGGTAATGTATTTTATCACTGTCCGTCTGAAAAAAAAGTTAGTGCATGTAGTCTTACACGCGTGATAGTAGTAATTGTGTATCGCGCGACGCGGGTTGGGGGTGGCATTAATAGCGAGACGCGTGTTTAGTGTTCGGCTTTCTGCCTCTCCCTTCTCGCTATCCTTTAGTCCATCTGTCTTTTGTTTGTGGTAACATAGTGTAGAAAAAGACATGAATGGAATTTAAAATTTAGGTCAACTTGCATATTTCAAGGTTTTTCTTAGAAAGGCAGCACATTTTATTGTGTGTTTGGGAAACGCGTGTATGTTGCAGAAGGCCTTTAATATCAACGTGAAAGCGTTACAATTTGCCGACGAAGTAGAAAACAAGGGGAATTCGAGTACAGTCATTGTGACAGCACTGTTCTTTACCATTCTTCTTCCTTTATTTATTATATGTATTTATTAGGCTTTATATTTACTTGATAATTTATATATGTGGATTAGAATATTCCACGACAACTTGTTATTATTCTAACTTATCTGTCATCCAGGAAGAAGAATCTTCTTTTCCTGAGGTACAGTTACCGTTACCGGTACCAGTAGTTCAACCTACTGAATCTTGGCGGGATGTAACCATCTCTTCAACGGTTACACCGCAACAGCGTCTACAGATTGCTAATCTATTACAATCTTATCCAGATGTATTGACCGACGTCCCGGGTCGCACATCGGCTATCAGTCATGACATTACTCTCAATGATGATACACCTATTCGTGTACATCCCTATTCGGTTCCTTTACATTTCCTTGCTAAAACTACTAAGGAACTTGAACAGATGTTGTCTCTGGGAATCATTGAGACTAGTAATTCGCCATTCTCTTCTCCATTAGTGATTGTCCGGAAGAAGGACAATAACATCAGACTATGTGTTGATTATAGAAAATTAAATGCTAAGACTATAGTTGACAGCGAACCACATCCACTTATCGACGACTTACTGCCACGTCTATCCAACGCATTTTCCACTCCACAAGGTCTATACCAGTGGAATGTGATGCCTTTTGGGCTTGTTAATGCGCCAGCTACCTTCATTCGCCTGATGCGACAAATTTTATCAGGTAGACCAGACGTTATTACATATATTGACGACATATGCTTGTTTAGTTCGTCGTTTGAGGAACATGTTTCGGGACTTAGATATGTTTTCGACACTCTAAGGAATTATCATCTAACTGCTAAACCTACAAAGGTGCAAATCGCGTGTAATGAGATAACCTTTTTGGGACATATCATTGGATCGGGATATATCCGAACGTTACCTAGTACAGTCTCCAAAATTCTAAACATAGCAGTTCCTCAGACGAAGAAACAGGTCAGGAGTTTGTTAGGACTTGTTCAATATTACAGTAGATTCATACCAAACTTGTCATCCATCACGGCTGTATTGTCTTCATTGTTTAAAAAAGACATGCCGGTGAAGGTGACATGGACTGGTACATGCAATGAAACTTTCAACAAAATTATAAATTTGTTCTCGCATGAACCAATTTTAAGACTTCCCGATGCTTCCAAAAGATTTTTCTTACGAACAGATGCTAGTAACTACGGCATTGGTGCATGCCTGCTCCAGAACCATGATGGCGTTCTACATCCTACCTTATATATTTCAAGAAAGCTAAAGCCGGCAGAAACAAAGTATTCCACAGTGGACAAGGAACTTTTATCAGTGATATGGGCAATAACTAAACTTGAAAAGTTCTTGCTTGGTGCTCCCTTCACCATACAGACGGACCAACGTGCTGTAGCATCTTTGCGTCGATCTAACCATAAGAGCCAAAAACTCGCCAGATATGCAATCATCCTACAGCCATTTGAATTCTCCATTGAACATATTCCTGGCACTGAAAACATTGTGGCGGATGCGTTGTCACGTAATCCTATTGACGACGAATAATCAACATTAACATTCCTAAAACATATCAACTATAAGGGAACTAACCTTGCCTTCAATTTAAACTTTATAAACACTATATGCATCACAGAATTGAACTAAAGACAATCAAGGTATACATATTGACATTGAAACTTCGTCTAACGTCCATACACGATATATATGAATATTCGTTGAACAATCATGGAACAATATCTGACGACAAGTCGAACTTATTATCCTATGTGCACTTAATTCTTGGATGCTGGGATAAATGACATTTCTTTCCAACGTAAACGTTTGAACATTTTTGCCTAAAAGAATTCATCAGGATCAAGACTACGGATGGATCATCATATCCTATACTAATTAATTAGTTAACTTAACTTCTTAATTGAATTATTATCAATAAAATGAAATGTGAGAAAAAAAATGAAATGAAAGAACAAAAAAAGAGAACGAAATATAAAAAGAAGAAATTATGAAAAGAGAAAATAAATCTCACACAAGTATTAGATTAATATTTTTTTTAAATGTACCTATACGTTATTTAGTTAGTTAAATTAGATAGTTATTATTCACTAACACTTAACACACACAATTAAGTTAAACTTATATTCGAATTTCTTTCTATTTCTTCTCACTTATTTTGTCTTTTCTTCTCTCATAACATCGCGTTACATTAGAATCTTAATAATTTAACTCTTAGTTTAATTAATTAATTTAATTTTAATTAGTCAAATTAATTCCTATATGACATACTAATACGACAGACCTTACTATCAACATTGGACATTTTATTTAGTTGATATAATAATATGTATAATATTGATATATAATGTGATTAATGTTAGATGACTATGACAAATAGTTAGTTGACATGACCGCGACACGGTTCTACTCAGAACATCGTCGGCCATATGTCACAATTGTGTTAAATTTTTTGAAAAATTGTTAAGTCGGATAGATCTTGAAAAAAAATCTATCGATTTTTTTTTACCCGGTCTACAGGGAATTGTTACGGTATATGATATTAACGCCGTCTGCTAAAGGTTAGCAGACGTGCAATCGTAAAGGTTAAGACATTTAATATATTGCGATAGATGTTTCAATTATTGAACGCTCCATACACGATCGATTATGACGTGTCTAGCGTTGTTTAGGACACAGTCGGTAACTAGGAGACGCGACCCTTTGCTACTTGACCGCCAAGCTGAATAGCTGCGTTTTTCTAACCTTCCAATTCAATGGCATGATATAGCCATTTATATGTGCATTTTTGATGGACCAGGGTCAGTCCTAGAACTCTATATGAGAGGAAAATTTATGGAGGTTAGTATTTAACTAGAATTCTCAGAAGGAGGAGAATAATCGTCAAATTCGTATGAAATATTCAGACTCGCAGTCTCACTGTCGGCAGGTAGCCATGTCTAGCTGCGCGTGCATATAGCTGTGATGTTCTGACGACAATACTGCATTGTATCCTTAAACGGACATTGACACGTAAACCAGCAGTCTACGTTATTGATTAATTTATGCATGACTTATAAGGACTTATGTTCTGTTCCTATTTGAAATGATCATCCTGTGTGTACATGTGATTAAATATTACGGACTCAATCTGAAGGCATTAATTACTTCATTAATGTTGCTGAGTTCAAGTTACATGAACTACTTCTTCATACCATGCTACTGAGTTGTATGAACACCTTCACCCTAATTCGCGTAATACTAAACAAAGCACGATTAACAAGAGATCACTAAAGTAACCATACTCAGTGCATGATCTTCAACCGGCAAATAACTCAGCAACACTACGTTAAAATCTAGGGTACTGAATGTAATGTGTTGTATTGACATATACAAACACACACACACAGATATTAAATAATATAATATTATCAATAAAATTTAGAACACAATGAACTAAATTCAGCTGGTGAAATTTTAGAAAGTAAATCTTTTTTAAATTTATTTGTTCTGAACCAAGGTTTTATTTTGGCCAGAACATATGAAAAGATTTTGGAATTTATGAGTGAATGGCATGAATAAATGGCATGATAAATAAAAGGTGTGTACGTATACAACTTTCACGATTAGTTAATATTTCTACAGTTCATAATTTTATTTTCCCTGGGAGAACGATGAATAGATGTGCTGTTGGGGTGGCTTCATCCCTCCCTGTCTATGCCTACCAAACATTGTCCATTAATGATAGAAGGAAATGGGATGTTTTAGTAGTAATTCACTTTGGGTGCTATGTCTATGAAGTTGGTGTAAATCCAGCAGACCAGCCTGCTTACGTAACTTCGAAAGAGTAGTTCTGGTGCTGGAATCTGGTGGCCCCACCTCTCCGTGCTTGGGGGCAATATATCGGGTGGCCCCACCTCTCCGTGCTTGGGGGCAATATATCGGGTGGCCCCACCTCTCCGTGCTTGGGGGCAATACAAGGCTGTTCTGCCGAGATGCGACACTGCACGGGTCCTCACTGTCAATTATTTACTCAGCATTTGACACCACCTTTTGGTGTCAACATAAAAAACTCACAGCTCTGAAATAAAGTATTGGTTTAGGTTCAGAACCTTACCTAAGGAGCCACTTCTACACGTAACAATTTACAATAACACCACTTAGACAGGGTCAGATCTCTCTGACCATACAACACATCTTACCAAGTTGGTTTCACATAGGATAAGTTCTCCCAGACTACATATTCCGAAATATGTTTATTAGCTTCCTGCCATAGAATAGGATAGGTGATATGTTCCACTGATCTCAACACTTGATCTGTCCTTCCTAATCCTTGCTGGAGTTTATAGATATTGTTTGTCCCTAGACCCTGAACAAGGGCGGGGTGTCTAGAGCAAATCCTTACTTGTTGTAAGGCTAGATTTCGATATGGCAGTATCAAATCACTCGAAACATTAAACAATATTTAAAATATACAAAGAAATAATTTCAATCTTACCAGATTATGAATAAAGAACACAGAAATGCTAGCAAAACTCAGCTGAGCTGCTGGCTATAGTATGGCGTCCCTGAACTTATTTCAATTTACTTCATTGGAAATCACCACACTTAAAATTTACTGTGTCTATCACTGGACAACTATTGAGGAATGGCAAAAAAAGCGCGTCTGAGCGCTGATAATATGATTGTCTGTGGCCAATCAATGCCTTGTGTTTTTTTTCAAATTCAAATTTCCTACACTAAAGTCATTTCAGTCATGCTTCAGTCAAGTATGGATTTTTATCTGTTAGTCCGTCCGTCTCTACTTGCGTTTTCACAAAAAAACGTACTTGGTTTTTGAACCAACCTATCCGTCCCCTCTACAAATTTTGTCTTTAAAGTTAATTTTAGCCACAGCTCCCACCAATGTCCCTCTCTTTCATTCCAACTAGATTTGGACACTTGAGTCTGAAGGTCGCGGTTTTTGTGCAAATTAGTGACATGTTTGATTCAATGCAGTCTTTCGCTGATGTGAACAACACAGTCTTTTGTCAATGTCTTCATTATTATCTATCCGTCTGTATAAATAAAAGCATATTATTTCACTGCTCAAAATGGGCCATCCGGCCAGCTAATTTTTATATTCCTAACATTAGTATTAAGAAAAAGTTACTTTTTTAATTTTGTAATATTTCAAGCATCTGCGTTGTAATGCTTTTGCCGCTGAATTCAAATAAAAGGCTTGGTATCGCATAAGCGTCCAAGAAATGACGGTTTCCGTACCTCGTGTCAATTTGGGGACGTGACTTTTCCTCCGTTCCCCCCCCCCCAATTGCGTCTCCTAAGCCTTGCTAGTCTCACGCAATTTTTCAGTCATATTTTTTTTTCCTTTTGATCCGCCGTTCTCATCCCGTTCAAATGGTAACCGTTTCAGCAATTTAATTTCCATGGCGGGTGATGACCCGCGGCGTGGGCGATCATGCCTTCTAGTAACTTACGCATTCTTTTTATCCCTACATTTTATCCTTTGGAGATATTTTTACGTTACGCCTGCCATTACTCTAATTTTGATCACAGGGGTGCCGACTGAGGAAATCTGCACCGACATTCAATTTGCCTGGGATATATTGGATACTAAACTGATAAGGTTGAAGCAATAAAGACCACCTCAGCAATCTTGCGTTTTCATGCTTAGCCTGAGATAAGAATACGAGAGGCTGATGATCCGTCTCGACCACAAAAGTCCTACCATACAGATAGATTTGAAACTTCTTTATTGCCCAGATTAACGCTAAACATTCTTTTTCGCTTGTGGGTATCCTTGTTCCGCCTTATTCAATTTGCGGCTTGCATAAGCGACTGGTTTCAGTTCCCCATCAGGTGAAGATGATCTTTGCAACAAAGCCCCTCCGAGTCCTACATTACTGGCATCGGTTCTCAAGACAAAGTCCTGTGTCAAATCAGGCAGTTTGAGAATAGGCTTGCTAGTGAGTTTTTCCTTTAAGTCTTGGAACGCTAATTCACTTTGCGCAGTCCAAATAATTTTATCTGGAAGTCCCTTGCGAGTCAGATCAGTCAGAGGAGCACAAATAGAGTTAAAATCTTTGATATATTTTTGATAAAATCCGCATAACGACAAGAATGATCGCACGTCCTTTTTTGTTTGTGGTCTAGGTGCTCTCTGCAGTTTTTCCAAGTTCTTGGGGTCAGGGGTCATGTTACCCTGATATACAGTGTGTCCCAAGAATTCCAACTCTTTGCATCCAATACAACATTTTGTTGGCCTTGCAGTTAAGTTCGCCTCCCTAAGCCTATTAAATAACATTTCTAGAGCTTCAATGTGTTCTTCAAATGTCTCTGTGGCGACGAGAATATCATCCATGAAATTCGTGATACATGGGTTATTCAGGGGATCCAACAATTTGTGCATCATCCTTGAAAATACACTCGGAGCATTTTTCAGTCCGAATGGTAGCATATTGAATTCATAATGTCCATCCGAAGTGCTAAAAGCCAAATAAGGTCTCACGTCAGGCTTTACTGGGATCTGGTAATAGCCTTTACTAAGATCCACCTTTGAAAAGTATTTTGCCTTGTTCAGTCTGGCAAATAACTGTTTTGTGTCTGGTAATGGATCCACTTGTCCTTCTGTGACAGCATTCAGTTTCCTGTAATCTATGCACAGTCTGTGTTCCCCAGACGGTTTTCTCAACAAAACGACACTAGAACTAAAAGATGATTCACTGAGCGAAATAATCCCCTCCTTCAACAAATAATCTATTTCTTCCTTCAATGCCTTCTCCTTCGCGAACGGAATAGAATAGGCTCTCATACAGATTGGGTTTGAGTCTACCAGTTTCATGTCATACTGTAGCAAATTTGTATGGCCTGGTTTATCTGTTAATACATCTGTATGGTCCTCCAGAACCTGTTGAACTCTCTCCCTCTGGTTTTTAGTCAGGTGCTTACTGACTTTTACCTGTGCTGCTGTTTCACAAGGATGTAATGGGTATTCATGTGAGGTGAGTGGTTCCTTTTGCATTTGAGTTGCGATAGCTAAGGTCAGTAAGGGGGTGCTTTCCTGGAGTGGTCTGTCCAGATACTTCTTTAACAGGTTTACGTGATAAACTTTCTCCTTCCCCTTTTTGTCAATTTTATAGTTTGTTCTAGACACCTTCTCTAGAACCGTATATGGACCTTGCCATCCAATTTGTAATTTATTCTGGCTACCGGGTAGTAGAAGCAGCACCTTCTCTCCCACAGCTAGTTCTCTGTCCTTTCCCTTCCTATTAAAATATGCTGCATGTTTCTTCCTGGCTTGTTTCAAATTATCATTTGCCAGTTTCCATCCAGCTTTCAAACGAGTGGTCAGTTCGTTCACGTATTGATAAGATGAGGTAACAGTCTCTTCCGCCTTCTCATCTGTCCAGGTCCTTAATAAAGCTTCTAAAGGACCTTTTATTGGCCTCCCAAATAGCAGAGTTGCGGGAGTCATCCCGGTTGAACTATGTGGTACCTCCCGATACGCAAACAATGCGGCGGGCAGGAATTGATCCCACAGATCCGGTTTTTCGTGTGCCAGCTTTCTCAGGATAGAAATGAGAGTCCCGTTGAACCTCTCTACCTGGCCGTTCCCTTGCGGATGATACGGACTACAATGAAAGTGTCTGGCTTGAAATAGCTTAAAAACTTCTTCCGTTAGTTTCCCCTTGAACTGAGAACCATTATCCGTCAAGATTTGATGCGGGAATCCTAATCGGGTAAATATTGTAAGTAGTGCCTCTGCTACATGTTTTGAATCAATTGATGGCAGGGCTACCGCCTCTCCCCACATAGAACAAGTGTCCACCAGAGTAAGGATGTAACTGTTCCTCCTCTTGGTCCGAGTGAGAGGTCCCACAATATCCACTGCAACCCTCTCGAAAGGTGTTCCCACTATGGGCATTTCCCCTAGAGTTGCAGGAGCAATCCAGTGCTTTGGAGCTACCCTTTGACATTCAGGGCAGGATTTGACATATCTTTTTATATCCTCCGTTATCCCTGGCCAGAAGTAATGACAAGCTATACGCTGTCCTGTGGCGCTGATCCCCATGTGACCACTGAAGGGAATCGCATGCCCGAGTTCCATCACTTTATCTCTATATCAAGTGGGAAGAACCAGCTGGTTGTGACCATTTGTTCCAGTTCCGGCCTTCCTGTATAATAGTTTGTTCTTCATTAAATATTCCCCCTTGCTCGGAGGTGTGTGGCATTTGGGCAATTTTTTAAAACATGGCTTGAGTGTCCTATCCTCAGCCTGCGCCTTCCTCATCTCCTCTGGATGAGCATTTATAGGTTCACCTTCTTCCTCCTTCTTCTGTGACCTGGTCTGCACTGTCGCCATGATCACAGGCCTCTCGGGATTCCCCAAGAAGACGTATCTACACCCCAATATCAGAGGGTAGATTGGTTCATCTATCACTGCTGCTCTGATTTCTCCTTCCACATAGCGAGTTTTCACCGTTATCCTTGCGATGGGAAGTGTCATGAGTGGTATGTCCTTAGTCGCCCCTTGGTTAAACGGTTTCCTTTCATTATTTTTTTGGTCATTGAACTGTGAGTTTCGGTCGCGATAGTCATTTCTTGGCCGCTCAAAGTTTGTCCTACCTTTATTTCCCTGCTCTCTATTATCAAATTTATTAAATTGCTGTGGAGCTTTAAAATTGTCTATGTGCTTCTTTTTAGCACCACTTACCTCTGCCTGGGCTGCCTGATACCTCTCAGCGACATTTAAAACCTCTCCCAATTTCTCTGCACCTTGTTCCATGAGGAATTTTCTCATGTCTGGAGCCATGGACTCTCTCAATTGCTCAATCATGATCATTTCTTTAAGATCTTGGGTCTTCCCCAGAGCAGTCCATTTCTCCAAATAGGTTTCCAGTCTGGCAGAGAATTGGTGGTATGTCTCCCCAGACAACAGTTTGGCATTTCTAAATTTCTTACGATAAAATTCCCCATTTTTTTCGTACCTCAATAACAAAGCCTGCTTTAACATGTCATAATTGTCTTGGTCTTCTCTGTTCATTTTTGCGAAGACTTCATAAGAAGTACCTCTCAGTCCCTGTGATAGCTTTAAACTCCACCTCTCTCTCTCTAACCCATATGTAGTAGCTAATAACTCAAAACGTCCTAGGTACCCCTCTATGTCATCGTCTTTTTCAACAAAATGGTCTAAATGAAACCCCATAGCTGAGTTTGAGGCTCCCAGACTGGGCGTAGCATCTGAGGCAAAAGGGCTGGCACCATTTTCAGGAGCCTGGCCTTGTAATTCCAGCTCCCTTAGTCGTAATTCGTGCTCCCTTTGCAACCTTCTATCTTCTGCCTCCCTTTCGGCAGTCAATCTTTTTTCTTCTGCCTCCCTTTGCTGTCGTTTTTCTTCTGCCTCCAATGCTTTAGCCTCTTTGTCAGCCTCAATCTGCAACCTCTTAGTCTCAGCCTCAATTTGTAACCTCTTCTCTTCAGCCAACCTTTCAGACTCTAATTTTCTGTCAGCCTCTTCTTCTAATCTTCTTTCTTCCCGTTCAATATACTTATCACATTCAGCCGTTACGTATTGAATTAAAATCTGACCATCCATTCCCATCTCCTTTGCCGTCAGCACAGCAGCTGATCTAAATTTTGCCAGCTCCGCCATACTTTTTAAACAAATCTAGCAATGTGTAAGATAAAATTTCCAACCACTAAAGTACTTATAATTACTCTAGACTAAAATAATTCTAATTAGTTAATTAACTAACACTGGCTGTGAAGATTCACCAACTTCTAATTGCCCTTTTAATTTAAAGGGACACTTTTAATTTTAAGGGAATTTTACAATTTTGTTCCCCTAATTTTATTTCTCCCACCAGGAGATCCTTATATTACTGTTTATGCTAATTATCCCTGGACAAGACCCCAATATCTGTAGTGGTTTTGATGGTATTGTATGATGGTGATATTACTAAGTGTGATGTATGAGGTCAGCTGTGAAGGCTCGTGAGATAAAATGTAGCTGTGAATTTTCAGAAGGCCTTTCTTGCTACCACTACGACCTCACACCTATCTTTTTTTTCTAATGAATGTGGCTACGTTAAAATCTAGGGTACTGAATGTAATGTGTTGTATTGACATATACAAACACACACACACAGATATTAAATAATATAATATTATCAATAAAATTTAGAACACAATGAACTAAATTCAGCTGGTGAAATTTTAGAAAGTAAATCTTTTTTAAATTTATTTGTTCTGAACCAAGGTTTTATTTTGGCCAGAACATATGAAAAGATTTTGGAATTTATGAGTGAATGGCATGAATAAATGGCATGATAAATAAAAGGTGTGTACGTATACAATTTTCACGATTAGTTAATATTTCTACAGTTCATAATTTTATTTTCCCTGGGAGAACGATGAATAGATGTGCTGTTGGGGTGGCTTCATCCCTCCCTGTCTATGCCTACCAAACATTGTCCATTAATGATAGAAGGAAATGGGATGTTTTAGTAGTAATTCACTTTGGGTGCTATGTCTATGAAGTTGGTGTAAATCCAGCAGACCAGCCTGCTTACGTAACTTCAAAAGAGTAGTTCTGGTGCTGGAATCTGGTGGCCCCACCTCTCCGTGCTTGGGGGCAATATATCGGGTGGCCCCACCTCTCCGTGCTTGGGGGCAATATATCGGGTGGCCCCACCTCTCCGTGCTTGGGGCAATACAAGGCTGTTCTGCCGAGATGCGACACTGCACGGGTCCTCACTGTCAATTATTTACCCAGCATTTGACACCACCTTTTGGTGTCAACATAAAAAACTCACAGCTCTGAAATAAAGTATTGGTTTAGGTTCAGAACCTTACCTAAGGAGCCACTTCTACACGTAACAATTTACAATAACACCACTTAGACAGGGTCAGATCTCTCTGACCATACAACATATCTTACCAAGTTGGTTTCACATAGGATAAGTTCTCCCAGACTACATATTCCGAAATATGTTTATTAGCTTCCTGCCATAGAATAGGATAGGTGATATGTTCCACTGATCTCAACACTTGATCTGTCCTTCCTAATCCTTGCTGGAGTTTATAGATATTGTTTGTCCCTAGACCCTGAACTAGGGCGGGGGGTCTAGAGCAAATCCTTACTTGTTGTAAGGCTAGATTTCGATATGGCAGTATCAAATCACTCGAAACATTAAACAATATTTAAAATATGCAAAGAAATAATTTCAATCTTACCAGATTATGAATAAAGAACACAGAAATGCTAGCAAAACTCAGCTGAGCTGCTGGCTATAGTATGGCGTCCCTGAACTTATTTCAATTTACTTCATTGGAAATCACCACACTTAAAATTTACTGTGTCTATCACTGGACAACTATTGAGGAATGGCAAAAAAGCGCGTCTGAGCGCTGATAATATGATTGTCTGTGGCCAATCAATGCCTTGTGTTTTTTTCAAATTCAAATTTCCTACACTAAAGTCATTTCAGTCATGCTTCAGTCAAGTATGGATTTTTATCTGTTAGTCCGTCCGTCTCTACTTGCGTTTTCACAAAAAACGTACTTGGTTTTTGAACCAACCTATCCGTCCCCTCTACAAATTTTGTCTTTAAAGTTAATTTTAGCCACAGCTCCCACCAATGTCCCTCTCTTTCATTCCAACTAGATTTGGACACTTGAGTCTCAAGGTCGCGGTTTTTGTGCAAATTAGTGACATGTTTGATTCAATGCAGTCTTTCGCTGATGTGAACAACACAGTCTTTTGTCAATGTCTTCATTATTATCTATCCGTCTGTATAAATAAAAGCATATTATTTCACTGCTCAAAATGGGCCATCCGGCCAGCTAATTTTTATATTCCTAACATTAGTATTAAGAAAAAGTTACTTTTTTAATTTTGTAATATTTCAAGCATCTGCGTTGTAATGCTTTTGCCGCTGAATTCAAATAAAAGGCTTGGTATCGCATAAGCGTCCAAGAAATGACGGTTTCCGTACCTCGTGTCAAATTGGGGACGTGAATTTTCCTTTCCCCCCCCCCCCTCCCCCAATTGCGTCTCCTAAGCCTTGCTAGTCTCACGCAATTTTTCAGTCATATTTTTTTCCTTTTGATCCGCCGTTCTCATCCCGTTCAAATGGTAACCGTTTCAGCAATTTAATTTCCATGGCGGGTGATGACCCGCGGCGTGGGCGATCATGCCTTCTAGTAACTTACGCATTCTTTTTATCCCTACATTTTATCCTTTGGAGATATTTTTACGTTGTATCACTGTTAATTTTATGACACTGGCCATAAACAACAGTTTGATGTACGATATCGGTTTAAATGAAAATCAGTGGTACGTGTGTCAGATAAGGCCTTGAGAACAACTCAGAGTCGCAATAAAAGGGATAATAGTTAGGGTTAGGTTAAGAATCCAAACTCTAGCCAAATACTTTAACCCTAATCCTAGCCGTAATGACGTGGGTGACTTATATGGATGACGTCGAATACATGTCCCACTCTAGTTCATTCAACCTGCGATATCTCTTTTTAAAAAAAAAGTTTACTGTAGATATTAGACATTGTAATCGTAAAGAAATACAGGGCGACAAAGAGAGAAAACTGCACAGTGTAACATCAGAAACATCAACAAATTTACCTATGACCAGCATTAGGGACAAAATCTTATGGGCAGACATAATTCTACGGCAGTTGGCATGGTAACTGATAAAGAAGAACAAATAATCTTGTGTTTTGACTTCCGTTTCTTAAGCGCTAGAAATGTAAGGTGGGGTCGTTCTGAGTAATAATATGAAAGACGGTTTTTAGACATTTCCGGATGCAACCACTTCACTTGTCTTTTCGCGAAATGTTTTATGGACGAGGAAGATACATAAACATTTGAAATGTGAAACGCCTTGGCACTTAGCGTGGACACTAACTCTTTCATCTCTCTTGTCTGAGAGATAAGGCATATCATATCACAAAATGTCAAGCTTGTTATCATTCTCGGATTTTCCAAGGAATGAACAGAGAAATTTCTCAGTGCTAGAAATGAAGAGGTCATATGTCATTTAGAAATGTTTTAAACACAATTGTATACGGTGGGGGGGAGGGCCCTGTAATTTTGTATGAAATATGGCAATAACATTACACAGTCATCTTTTCCTTTTTGCTCCATCTGAAGCATCCAGCCACCACAGTAGCTCGCCCCTTCGCAAGAAGACTGCTCTGAAGTATTCATGTACTCTTGCAGCAGTCTACAAACTAAATTGCACGCCTATTTTAATAATGCGCGTTTGTTCCCATTTTTAATAGTGGCGACAGTTTCAGAAATATTTCTGCTTTTTTTTGGACACATTTTATGAAATTGATCTAATTTGTATTTTGGGTGACTATAAATACGTATCTTATATTTTTAATTTATGGAGTTCTTTACGTGTGCAGCAACTTGCTCTTGTCGATGCGCAGTCAAATAATGTTTCAGAGACTGAGTGATAAAAAGTGTATTTCGAATTTTTGTTGTATATTTGTTTCAATGCGTATCAAAGTAAGAAGTTTAAAGAGATATGTACTCGTACATTTACAAACATGTTATGATAAACCAGCTGTTAATTAATTCGTAAAATTTCAGTCCATTGGCTTTTTTTCGGTTGGTTTGGTTTGGTTTTTATGGACTATCTGCATTGCACACGGACAACTCCATCAGTGCTCCGAACCTCTCCCTTAGATCACGCAAGGAGAATCTCAGATAATAGCACTTACTCCGTAGCCCCAGCGAGAATCCTAATGTATGTATTTAAGAATCACGCATTCTATCAATATTTTTGTGGTGGGTAGGTTTCTAATTGTTTTAATTTTTTGCCAGGGCAGCAGCCTCCCAGATAGGTTCATCTTTACGATTTCCAACTGCCGTGAGATTTTTAACGTGCGCAACTTGCACACGGGACGTCCTATCTTTTCGCCCTTATCCAAGAAGGCTCTGCATCCGATCTCACAACTCAGGAAACCAGAGGGGAGAATACCATTATTAGGACCACTGGTTCTGACAAAAATATCTTTATAAATGATATTCCCTCAACTGGGAATGAACCTAGTACCTCTCGTACCTCGAGACGGACGCTACACCTCTTAGCAACTCCGAGCCTCATCGATATTTTTGTCATTTCTCCCCATGTAATTTTTATGGAGTTCCTGTAACTGGTTGTATTGATGTAACACACAGTCTTATAGAAGTTTAGTTCTTGAGTTTAGTAAACAAACACTATTTATATCTCATCATTAAAGACATTGGGGAAGTTGTGTTTAGTTAAGTGGTTTACAAAACGGTTGATAATACATCATTAAGGACATTGGGGAAGTTGTGTTTAGTTCAGTGGTTTACAAAACGGTTGATAATACATCATTAAGGACATTGGGGAAGTTGTGTTTAGTTCAGTGGTTTACAAAACGGTTGATAATACATTTCTGAAATTCCATTGAATGCAGTGGTTGGTTCTTGGTGGTGTAACTTATCTTCTTCTTCTTCTTCCTCGTTCGTCCTGAAAAGGACGTTGGTTGCTGTCGTGAAAAATTCTAATCCACATATATAAATTAGAAATTAAATGTAAAGCCTAACGAAGTAATTCAATAGAAAGGAAGAAGAATGGTAAAAGAACAGTGCGGTCACAATAGCGTACGCCTGTGTTATAGAACGTCATACTAGCTAAACAAGAAAACCCCTTTCTATGCTCCGTCTGCATAAACTACACGCGTGTCTAAAAAATAAAACGGGTACTGTGTTTCTTAGAAAACCTTGAGATACGCAAACTGCTTAATGACCTAGATATAATACTAGCATTAATGTCATTATAACACACTACGTTAACCTAAAAAAGACAGACGGGCTTAGAAGAGAGAGAGAGAGAGAGAGAGAGAGAGAGATGCACGGAGGAACGCAGGCAATACTACCACGTCGTCTCGCGATTAAAAAGTGAACGCGAAAGGCATGATGTTGCGTGCATATTTTGACGCACCTATTACAAAAATCGATATGGCTATTTAATATGGAAAAGATATAGACATTCATTCATTTGTGTATGAAAATGCTGTCTATGGGGAAAGATAGATAATCCATGATTGTTTTACCCTTTTGATTATAGGAGTAATCGTTCTTGATATTGATTCGGCGCATGGATATGACACCCATGTCCGTACTTATTTGTTAGGGCCAGAAAATATATTAATTTGCTTATTATGTTAATGACATGAATTCATAAGTATTACATATTATGAGTACAAGTAGAATCAGTCCTATACTGTATATTTTGGATGGGTAGGCAGGACTATATTCTTGTTATGCCGCTCTAGCGGAAGTAGGAGTTGTCTTGACAAGTCGTGATGAGTTCCGAGGTACCGTTTACAATGGCGGTTACGCATTTTCCAGGGCTGGTATATTCTTCAGTAAAAATGATTTATGAAGTGGTTTTTCTTCTGTAGGAGATTGTGTCTCTACTAGAGTTTGTGTTAGAGACTCTCCTAATGTACGGTACCATGTATGATTTGGACTCCAGGTAATTCCAGACCCTATTTTTGATGATCTCATGTCGGTTAGACCTAGCTGGAATTTTGGTGCTTCGCAACGCTAGGGTCATGGTTGTATCGACGAAGATGACGGGCTTCCATACAATAGTTATGTCTACGTGAAGTAACTGGATTACTGTAGAACTGTTTGGAGGAACTTTAAGAAATTATTCTTATACATTTCAAATTAACTTTGGCTTAGATATACCCTCCTGTGAGTGAGTGAGCGACAACTCAGGGAAGGCGGCCATGTTACATTCCTGTCATCATATTTTTGAATCACTGTCCAAAGAACGGGCATGTATCTTACTATTCGGACAGTGGCAAGGAGATCTCAATTTTGATAGAAACTCCTTCCATGGTTTCATAATATGATACAAACTGTGAACATAAAGCAACTTTAGTTACTTACCGATCCGCCTTCACTGACGCGCTTAGTCAGATAGGGGATGCGGCCATTATGTATCATGACATTGGAAACTATTGATGTACTACCCATTATTTATGAATGTGTCATGACTTGGGATCTACTATGTATGCCTGCAAATTGATGTGTCAACCTGTACCCATGATTTACTCGTTATGTCCCAGTGTGTGCGTCTAAATAAACTGTGTAAACAAAGATTCCAGCAGTCTGCATTGGTGCCTTGTAGACACAAGTGTATGAGTGATTAGATTGGTCAGAACACGAACAGTACACCATTCGCGTTAATCACACTCTACACTTCTACTCCATATATACACCATCCTGCGTCGGTTGAATTGACCAAGTTTCAGGCCTGCTTCCCCTGGAGCCTTAGAGGGAAACTACTATTTACAGCTGCCTTTGCCTTCCCTAACCTAGGACTAGGGTGAGTTACCCATTTACAGCTGGGTAGACTGGAGCATGCCTGATCTCAACAACTCTGTACACTGCAATGGACATATACAGAAGAAAGAGAACACACCACACTTCTTTACAGACTGACACTTTACACATGAAGACCTGATTTTTTCAAATAAACAGTAATAAAAAACACTACCAATACGAGGTAAGGTTTTAAAAAACATGGTTAATGCTTATTAGGAAACATGACACAATACTGTTTTACGTCTGAAATCCTGACATTAGCCTGACAGTACAGAAGACACCCCATCGTATAGAAGTGAACGGGTGGTAGAAGAAAATACATATTTTGAACGAAGCCCCTTGGCTCCATTAAACTTATATATTTGGGTGCCTTATGTCTTGCTGACAAAGAATATGTTAGGTGTTAAGCAAATAGTCTAATAATTAACAAATTATAGCCAAAATACAATAGTGGTGTTGTCTGACAGCACAAGATCATATTTGCTCATAGTGGCATGTTTGGACACTGCTTTAGGGGAAATGAGGCCAACACGTTAGAGACGATTTGATTGGCTAGAGTGATATGTAAGGCGAAATATGATTAGTCGACTGCAAATACTATTTTTGGTTGTTAATGGAAACGGTAGGAAGGGTAAATTTTTTCAAAGCATCTTGTAAACATGGTCTCATTGGCTAGACCATTTGATATAGTCAATTAGGAGCGTCTGTTCAGGGCCACTTTTTGAAAATAAACTTTGTAGAAGCAAGTGCGTTGAGAACCAGCTCATATTTTTCTAATAAAAGCCTGGGACAGAGGCAGATCGGAATTGTGCCATAAATCATCGCCAGTCAACGTACTTGTTTAATATTTCCTTGAATTGTGGTAAGATAGACATATTTGATATCTTTTAGATGAAAATTGAATGTGAATTGATGAATTATGTCTGTCTGTGTGTGGTTCAGTAGCAAATATGAGGCAAAGCCTAGATATTGCTCCACCATGAGAAAAAAACTTGTCGGAGAGGAGTATAACTGCATAGGCATATATGAGATTGCCAAATAGTACTATGACACCTATCTTATTGTATAGAAGGAATTAATGCTGGAATTGCAGAGGCGTTGTAACCATTAGGGAGAGGAATACTGGTATATTGTTACATGAGAAGCTAGCAGTTGGCCTAAAGCGCTGAACTCTGTGTTTGTAATGTATTGTGCTTCAGTGTGGAAATAGATTATAAATTAGTTCTGAAGTAGGAGGTACAACCTTCTTATTTCAGGGACCGTGGTACTGAAGTATTATAGCAGCACCTGGTCTGAGTTTTGCTGAATCCAGAGGCTGGTAGCATACTCCTTGTTCAAGATATCGACCAGTGTTGTTTTTCAAGATAACTGAGAAGCAAGCGAGCAGAGGAGACAGTTTTCCTGCCGCCCACTCAGAAGATAAGATTTCGTTGGCCAGAGCAGCTCAATCTTGTGTATCCCCCTCTAAAATTGACTTTACATTAAATCAAGAGGGACAGTTATTTGTTTCAAATAAAAAGAAACTGTGAACCTTTCCAATATTATTTCCACCAGTAACAAACACATGAAGTCATGATGACAAACAACAACCTAGCTTTAAAAGCCAGTATTACCTCCTAGTACTACATCACAACCTACACACATATTGTAATAATATTATGTCAGGACAAAGATCCTATGTATAAATTGTGTATATACAACTTGTGATTACATTTGATTGTGATTCCTGATTCACTTTGTAGTTGAATCAGGATATCGATTATTGAAAGAAATTAATACATAATTTAAACGTTAACACTTGACTTATTTAAGATAGTCTTCTAGAGTGTTCTATGTATGTGCGTGTCACAGTGTTGTAAAGTATTGTGGATTTTACTTAAAGTGTTTATCTGTATGTTGTTGTTGTGAACTTACACTTCATCATTATCATAACCCTACACATTCAACGTAGTCATCACTATCTTCCAGAATAAATCTGACTGAGGTCTAAATGTGGTAGCAAAGTAAGGTCATCTGTAATACACCACACTTATTAGATACAGATACCTTCACAGCTGATCTCTGTCAGTACACTAAGTCCCCTATAAATATTTATATCATCCCAACTTACCACAGTTGCGTTGTGTCGCCGTTCACAGTGAAGCTGCGATATTTGCGCCTTTCGGCCCGACGCATCCGACTTCCGCACGGCATTTTTTGAGACCGGATTTGCCTTCCCTCTTCGATCCCTACTCTCTCGGCCAGATTGCAGTGATGCAGCCTGTTTCCACGACCACCACTTGGAGGTGGAGTAGGGTCTTGGTCAGCTCTGGTTCGCTGACCCTGACGCAAGCAGTCAAGCTATGAGTCACGGACTGCATTCATCTCTTTTGCTGCGTCTTCGGTCCCGTGTAACGTATCTGTATCTATGACTGCTATTGCGGTCACTCCCTGATTTCTCCAGGTGTAAGAAAAGTGTTGTGTGTTAGGTGCAGATCTATCTAAGGGGTTTGAAGTTCTCTTTTCCTGATCCAGGTTTCTCGTCATCGATGAAGACGGAAGCTCCTGGTGTAGACTACCCTAAAGAACTGAGGAAGATACCATACGACTTCGGTAATCCTCCAGTTGGAAGAGATTAATTATCAAGTCTTTGTGTCGCCCGTCCGTCAGAATTCACAGTACAGACTAACATGTCTTTTGTACTGCTGGCCCTACAGTTTATGCATGTGAGACAAATCCTATGTAAGCATAATGAACGCCACAAGTTTAATGACCGTCTTGATTGAGTCAATAAATCAGATATTTTATAAAGACATCTCCTACATGTACAGTTAGCTACCATCACTACTAGTCCTTCATAACACATGGTGTCTGTTTAATATCAACCATGTTCACCAAAGTATTGCAGTAAATCAAATCTCTTGTTGCAATCAGTATTGGATGTTTCTGGCTCTACTCATTATCACGAAATGAAATGTACACTCTTACAAAGCCATTCATACTCCTGTAATATTATTATTATTAAAATGCTTCAGCTGCATTTAATTCTTTATCAGTGATTTACTCCTTTAAACAATTAGAGCATTTAAATAATATCTCAATTCACCAAATATGTTAGCAAATATGTTACTTACTTACTTAGTCGTTCTCCTTCTACCGTGAGGTGTAGAGGTTTGGAAAAGAGAGCGCCAAACTATCCTATCGGCTGTCTTCCTCTTGGCCTGGTTCCATTCTAGTCCTCGGTCCTTCAAAGATTGTTTAATGTTGTCCTCCCAGCGGACTCTGGGTCGTCTTGGGGATCTGGATCCATGGCTATTAGTTTCCCATGCTTGTCGTGGTAGCCGATCTTCTCCCATTCTGCAGACATGACCAAACCATCTTAGTTGAGACTGTTCTACTTGAGCCTGCAGGTGATGGGATTTTAGGCTTTGACGTATCGTCTGGTTGCGGACGATTGTCTCTTCTTGTTACTTCCTCAGATACCTCATTTCTGAGGTTTGGATCTGGCTTTGGTGGGTTGTAGTCATTGCCCATGACTCGCATTCATACGTCAAGACTGGGACATAGGTGGAGCGGTGTACAGCCATCTTTGTATTCTTACCAACCTCTCTACTGCTGAGGAATCCTCGATTTATGGCCTGAAAAAGTCTCCCAGTTGCTGCTTTTCGACTGGCCAACTCTTCTTTGATGCCTCTTCTCCAGTCTATAACAGCTCCGAGGTATTTAAAGTGGTCGACCTGCTCCAGGATCTGTTCTCCCAGTTTAATCTGATGCCTTCTTTCTTCTCGTGCTATCACAATGGATTTTGTTTTAGAGCTACTTATGACCATCCCTCTCTTCTCCATCTGTTCCTTCCAGACTTGCAGGTTGGATTGGAGATGTGCCTCTGATTTAGCAATCAGATCAACATCAGCAGCAAATGCCAGCTCTGAAATACATATATGTCTCATCTTCCAGTACCCCACTCAATACATACTTGTCCTCTCCTTACATGCCTTGATGGCATCGTCCATGAAGAGTATGAAAAGATAAAGTGACATGATATCCCCTTCTCTTACACCAGTGGTGGACCTGAACTCTTCTGACTTATGGTTTGCTGTCCTCACATAATTTCAGCAAGACTTGTAGAAGCTCTGTATAACATGAATTAGAGGTGCTGGAATGTTCTTCCTTGCCAAACAGTCCTAAAGTTTGATCCAGGGGACCCTGTCAAACGCCGTTTACAGATCTATGAAACAAAGATGGATCTCACTCTTATACTCAAGGGCCTTTTCACTCAGCTGTGTGAGAGTGAAGATTAGGTCCTGAGTACTTTGGTTCGCTCGGAATCCACACTGGACCTCATCCAATTGTGGCTCAGCTAGGCGTCTGAGTCTCTGCTCTTGGATTCTAGAGTAGATTTTACCTGGGACACTGAGAAGAGAAATGCCTCTATGGTTTCGACATTGTCGATTGTCACCCTTGTTGAAAATTGGTGTTATGATGGTAATCTCCAAATCTTTTGGTATGCTCTTGTTGCACCAAGCTGCCTGTAGGACCCTTACGAGTAATAGGTCGCCTGCTGCTCCCATGTAATTAACCATTTCTGGTGTTATACCATCATGCCCTGCTGCTTTGCCCATCTTGATTTTCTCCAGTGCAACATTCAGTTCTTCAATCTTTATGTCATCTTCACCACCATTGCTTTTCTCTTCTGTGATAGTGGTTATCATTTCTGATGCATGACCTTGCTCACCATCAAGAAGTTCTGAGAAATATTCTTTCCATCTTTCCATTACTTCCTTCGGGGCAGTAAGCATATTGCCTTGCTTGTCGTTTACAAATTTAATAGGGCATTGTTTTTCCTTCCTCGTGTTCTTTAGGGTCTTATAGAACAATTTCTGGTTTTCTTGTGCATATTTTTCTAGCTTTTCTCCAAATTATTCCCGGACTTCTGTTTTGCTGCTAGCACCTTGTTCTTTGCTTCTGTTCTGAGTATCACATATTCTCTATATTTCTCTATTTGTCCTGCTGTGTATTGTCCTAAGTATTGTTTCCATGCCATTTTCTTCTCTATTATTTTCTCTTTGACGTCCTCTGTCCACCATGGTGTCCTCCTTCTCTTGTTCCCAAGTCGGACTTTACTACTTGCTTCTGCAGCAGCAATCTTTATGACTTCCTTGAATTTAAGCCAGAGGGTTTCCAAGTCATCAGGTTGTTCTTCTGTGTTTCTCACCGCTGTAGCAATAAGCCCCTGATATCTGGTCTTAATTTATGGCTCTCTCAGCTTATAGGTCTTAATGCTCATTTCTCCCGTTCGTTTACTTAGTTTCTTGCATGATGTAGAGCAGTTCCTAGGCTGTGCAACTCTTTCAGTTGTTCTTTTGATTGTTAGCAGGTAGTGATCACTTCCAATCTCTGGCCCCCTCCAGACTCTAGCATCCCGGACATCCTTGAATGAGCTCCTCCTAACTATGGCATAGTCCAGCGGTTTTCAACTTTTTTGAGTCCATGGCTCCCCTGACAACTAAAATCTTTCTGCGGCTCCCCTGTGGGATAACTGGTTAACAACTCTAGCGATATTTCGACATTTTGCCTAACTTTTTTTGAGCAGGAGAGCTTTGGAAAGGCTTTTAAACAACGTAATTTAAAAAAAATGCTATTGGACAATCTGTTAAAATTTACTTGTACGAGAAAAAATATACAAAAAGTGTACTTTGAAAACCCTTACTATAAAAAAGAAAACAGCACAGATAAAGTAGTTTATTTCTAACATTTTTTTTATATTTTTGTCTGAAAATCATTCACTGATATACTGCACTCATAATTCAAACTCCATAACAAAAAACGTGTACAGTAACACTAAAAGAAAAGTGTGATGAATAAAGTACCAGTCACCTCAGTGTGAAACTTGAGCTTGCTTGTTGTTACACAGCTTGTCAAATCTTGGCACTAATTGAGATACAGCTACCCTCATTTCCTTCTCCACATCAAGTCTTGATCTGAACTTGGTTTTTAAGACAGCCACTGCTGAAAACCCAGCCTCGCGACTTCAAAGGCTGGCCAACATCAAAAGTGAAATTTCTCAGGGGTCACGCAGGTTGACAAAGACCAAAAATGAAATTTCCCACAGCTGTGTTTTCTTTCCAGCTAAATACGAAAAAACTCACGCCCACGCACGGCGCCCCTGACCGTCAGTCATGGCGCCCCATATGCTATAGTCGATCACTGACTTCTCATTCTTGGTTGGTTCACATCTAGTGTATGCATGTATGCGCTTATGGGGGAACTTTGTGTTTGTAATGATCAGATTCTGCTCAGTGCAGAATCTATGGAGTTGCTTTCTGTTGTCATTTAGAGTATCTTCTCCATATCTTCCGATAACTCCACCCCATCTAGCATGGTCATTTCCAACTCTGGCTTTAAAATCTCCAAGCATGATAATTTCATCTAGGCAGTCATCCACTGTCCTTTGAAGCAGCTCAAAGAATTCCTCCTTGACCTCTGCTCTCTCATCCTCATTTGGCCCATACAATAGGACAAGGTTGACTATGGTTTCTATCTATTTTAGTTTTACAACCATAATGCGCTCCGAGACAAAGTTTCATCCCTTGATACTTTCTTTTTGGTTTTTTTGCCACAATGCAACCCACGCCCCCTATAGCTCTTTCAGATGTTGGTGCACCACTGTATTGCAGCGTGTCGCCATCGTGATCCATGACTCCTTGTCCCTTTTTCTTCTTTTCCGTTATAGCCAGGATTTATAGTTTTGCTTTCCTCATCTCTTCCACCAGCTCCTCTTCTTTCCGATTTATACTTCTTGTGTTCCAAGTTCCATAAATCGTAGTCCGTAGTCCGTTCCAGTTTGTCGTCATTAGAATCAGTCCGGTTTTCTCTCTTGTATTTCGCGTAATCTTGATTTAAAGCAAACAGGTGATTGGCCTGTTGTGCCTTTGTATGATGGAGGAGCTGCCTCCTTACGGCCTCCATGCAGGCCGCCGTCCTCCTTTTTCAGCCGGCTTGGGACCGGCCTAGGCGGAGTTGCAAATATGCTGTACCTATAAATAAGCTTTAACTTCCATTCAATGGCAAAAAGAGGAGATAATCCAGCCAATTCGATTATAGTCAACAATTACATCAAGTGGAGATAATTCATCCAAATAGATAATGATCAGCAATGACCGCCAGACAGATATGTATCTCTCGAGTGCATTTAAACTCATTTTTACTAGCTGTCATAAAGTGCATATACAACGTCAAAAAGATCAGTTATACTAGGGAATAATAACCATCTAAATTGACATTGCATATATGTAATAGAATGTAATCAATATAAATATATGTATATATATCTCACTCACCCACTCGGCTGTACTTTTGCAAAAAAAGCGAAGCTTTTTTTTTCAAGAGAAGTCTTACGTGCTAGGCTGCTTTTGTTGCGAGATAGTTAAAATCTTATATACAGCACTAAGAAGCAGTGAAATCCCGTTTTACTAGAAACAGATTTATGGGAGACCCCGCCCATGTTCCTAGACCATTTCCCATCTTAAATTAATTAACCCATGGGCACTCTTGTCATCTGAATTCTGCATCAGGGAGATACATTACTTTACTGTGAAGTGTAAGAACTCATTACATTCGCTACTACCGCGAAGAAAGTCACCATATCATTTACTCGCATTAAGGAAGGCGAGATACCGGCAACCTGTTCTGGGGAAACGAGTTGCACAGGTGAGTGAAAATGATACTATAATCCAATTTTCGGGCGACAACCAACTGGAATGTGTGTGTAAAGAAGATTTAATGAACACACCTTTATATCTTTAAAAGGTAGGTTGAAAAAAGAGAGAGAAAAATTAGAGAAAAATCTATCGCACGTCACAGTTCCTCAACAGCTTCATAACCAACGCATCCAGATAAATGACCACAGGAGAATCAGTGCCGACACTGGGACATAAAGTAGAAAGAGTACAACATAATTGTTTCCCCGTTATATTTTGGCGTTATATTTTATATTACTAGTTTAGAAATAAAATATTAGTACAGTCATAGGACAACATTTATATTTACGCCAGTATCATTTTTATTTTGTTATGCATTCAGCTAAGTTCTCAAGTTTTTTTTCCCTCTACTGTTTTGATCAAAACGAAGATACTTTGGTAGTAACGCAGGCATTAATTGGTTCTTTTTTCTCGTGAATGTAGATAAGCTATTTTCTTAACCCCCCAACGTTTGTAAAATCATGGAGTAACCTAGCAAGGTTAACTCAGCATTGAGAAATAAATATGTTAACAGATTGGAAGTAACACAGACTTCATGTATAGTATGAAAATAACATCACAAAGAACTATTATGTGTCACTTTGTTTAACTGCAAGCAGGATCCTAACTTGGAACTCGATCTTTGCTCGTAACTCGATCTGGGATTTTTCTGGGTTTTTTTTTACATTAAATATCAGCACTGGAGCTTCAGTTCCGGTCACCGGAGATAATCCTGCATTGTTTATGATCTGGTCAAGAACTGGATTCACAGCTCACGCTCGTGACCAATGATTAAGGCTAGCATCATAACCGCGAGCACGTAGTCCTTCCACCGTGATATTATTGTACTGCCAGTTCTTTTGGCATCTTTATCTCTCTCTCTCTCCCCCCTCTCTCTCTCTCTCTCTCTCTCTCTCGCTCTCCCTATCTCTCGTTATTTCTCTGTGTATTTGAGTCTCCATGCTTCATTTCAACAATGTAGTTTACCTGATTATGGTGTGTACACATGGCTTGCACACAAATACGGGCGGTACAGTTAATTTTGTGCAGTATTCCAAAGTCCAAAGAACCACTGCTTACACAGTCTGTCTTTAGTCTTCTCTACCACAGACGGTGAGCTAACTAGGTAACTGTTCTCAGGTTTAATACCGAATTTATTACATATTCATACACACGCATATCTATCTATCTATCTATCTATCTATCTATCTATCTATCTATCTATCTATCTATCTATCTATCTATCTATCTATCTATCTATCTATCTATCTATCTATCTATCTATCTATCTATCTATCTATCTATCTATCTATCTATCTATCTATCTATCTATCTATCTATCTATCTATCTATCTTCTCTCTGTCGACCTGTTCAAAAAGAGTCTAGCCTACTCTGGTGCCTACTTATGGAACAGCCTTCCACACCACCTAAAAAACCTACCTACACAATATTCTTTTAACAAAGCACTTTTCAAACACTTCCTCAACACTGATTATCTACCCCCATAGAAACAGTATTTGCCTGTCAACATCTCATCCATAGGTCAACATTTCTTTTCCTCTTCCGCTCATTTTTGTGTGTGAATAATTTGTTTTATATCCATGTAATATCATTATTATATTTACTTTAAAATATTATTATATAATGTAATGTATGTGTGAATGTACCCACATAATACTGTACTTTAGAAATGTGAGTCGTGAGAATGTACCCGCATACCAAAAATACAGATTAATTGTAGAGGGATTGACCGCATGAGTGAGTGTCGGTATACAGAATTTATTTATTTTTATTTATTGTTTTATTTATTTTATTTTATTATTACTTTTTGCCCCCATTTACTAGCTTGTTTGTTTCAAAAAAAAAAAACCCTACTCATTTTTTTTATTATGCTTGCATACTGTATGTCACAAAATTAACCGTGATACAACGTTAAAATATCTCCAATGATACAACGTAGGGATAAAAACTAATGCGTAAGCTGCTAGAATACATGATCGCCCACGCCGCGGGTCATCACCCGCCATGGAAATTAAATTGTTAGACTTGAAGGCAAAACGGAACGGGATGAGAACGGAGATCAAAAGGAAAAATCTGACTGAACGCGTGCTTGAAATTAGCAAGGCTAAAAGACGCAAGTAGTGGGGAAAGGAGGAAAAAGTCACGTTCCCCAAGTTGACATAAAGTAAAGAAATCGACAAAAGGGACCTTGGATATTATACGCCACAGTCATTTTTTGAACGCTTTTGCGATAACTTAGTCCGTTTATTTGAATGCAGTGATGAACGCATTCCAGAAGATTCTAGAAAATATTTGAAAAGTAACTTTTCTTAATAATAATGTTAGGAATATAAAACCTAGCTGGCCGGATGGCCCATCTTGAGCAGTGAAATAATATGCTTTCATTTATACAGACGGACAGATAATAAGAAAGATATTGACAAAAGACTGTGTTGTTCATATCAACGAACAACTGCATTGAAATAAAACATGTCACTAATTTTCAAAAAATTGTGGCCTTGAAGACGCAAGTGCTAAAATCTAGTTGGAATGAAGAGACGGGGTGGGATGGTGAATTGTGGCTAAAAATAACTTTAAAGGGCAAAATTGTGTAGGGGAAGGCAGAGTTGGTTCAAAAAACAAGTGTGTTTTTTTGTGAAACGCAAGTAGAGACGGACGGACCAACAGACAATAAGGCATACTTGACTGAGGTATGACTGAAATGACTTTTTGGTAGGATATTTGAATTTGAAAAAAGAAAAGGCAGTGATTGGCCATAGATGAATATATTATCGGCGCTCAGACGCGCATTTTGTGCCATTCATTATAAGTTGTCCTAGTAGACACAGTGAATTATTAAGTGGTGTAATTCCCAGAAGCTATTGAAATATTTAGAGGGACGCCATCCTAAAGCCAGCAGCTCAGCTGAGTTTTGCTAGCATTTAACTGTGTTCTATATTCATAATTCTGAACTGTGAGTTTCAGTTGGCACCAATGCGGTGTCAAATGAGTTGTTGAATATTACAAGAGTGGACCCGTGCAGTAACATTTTGTCAGAGCAGCCTATTATAGCCCCCAAGCACGGAGAGGTGGGGCCACCAGACTTCTGATATTGCCCCCAAGCACGGAGAGGTGGGGCCACCAGACTTCTGATATTGCCCCCAAGCACGGAGAGGTGGGGCCACCAGATCTCAGCACCAGAGCTACACATTCAAGCTACGTGAGCGTCTGGTCTGCTGAGAATTCACCAACTCACTTATTTGCTAACACACCCATAAATTTCCATCAAATAACTGGACAATGTGTAGTCACCATAGACAGGGAGTGATGAGGCCACCCCAACAGCACATCCATTAAGTGTTCTCCCAAAATCGATTACAACTATAAACAGTAGTAATATTAACTAGTCTAGTAACATACATATGTACACACCTTGCATTTATTATGTAATATTCATGAATTTTTTTCATAATTGCAAAACCTTTCATATGTTCTGACCAAATTAAAACCTTGGTTCAGAACAAATAAATTTAAAGAAAATTACTATCAAAAATTTTACACACTTGAGTTAGTTCAGTGTATTATAACATTTATTAATATTATTAGACTTAGTAAATATCTGTGTGTGTGTGTAGGTAAACTACCACAACACATTACATATCATTACCCTAGACATTTAACGTAGCCACATTCATTAGTAAAAAAAAGATAGGTGTGAGGTCGTAGTGGTAGCAAGAAGGGCCTTCTGACAATTCACAGCTACATTTTATCTCAGGAGCCTTCACAGCTGACCTCATGCATCACACTTAGTAATATCACCATCATACAATACCATCAAATCCACTACATATATTGGGGTCTCTTTGTCCCGGGATAATTAGCCTATCAAGTATATTAGGATCTCCTGGGGGGAGAATTAGATTAGGGGAACACATTATAAAAATTAAAAGTGTCCCTTAAAATTAAAAGTGTCCCTGAAAATAAAAGTTGGTGAATCTTCACAGCCAGTGGTAGTTAATTAATTAATTAGAATTATTTTAGACTAGAGTAATTAGAAGTACTTTAGTGGTTGGAAATTTTATCTTGCACATTGCTAGATTTGTTTAAAAAGTATGGCGGAGCTGGCGAAATTCAGATCAGCTGCTGTGCTGACGGCAAAGGAGATGGGAATGGATGGTCAGATTTTAATTCAATATGTAACGGCTGAATGTGATAAGTATATTGAACGGGAAGAAAGAAGATTAGAAAAAGAGGCTGAAAGAAAATTAGAGTCTGAAAGGTTGGCTGAAGAGAAGAGGTTAGACGCTGAAAAAGAAATTAAGAGGCTGCAGATTGAGGCAGAAGAAAAACGACAGCAAAGGGAGGCAGAAGATAAAAAGGCCGAAAGGGAGGCAGAAGATAAAAAGGCCGAAAGGGAGGCAGAAGATAGAAGGTTGCAGAGGGAGCACGAATTACGACTCAGGGAGCTGGAGCTACAAGGCCAGGCTCCTGAAAATGGTGCCAGCCCTTTTGCCTCGGATGCTACGCCCAGTCTGGGAGCCTCAAACTCAGCTATGGGGTTTCATTTAGACCATTTTGTTGAAAAAGACGATGACATAGAGGGGTACCTAGGACGTTTTGAGTTATTAGCTACTACATATGGGTTAGAGAGAGAGAAGTGGAGTTTAAAGCTATCACAGGGACTGAGAGGTACTTCTTACGAAGTCTTCGCAAAAATGAACAGAGAAGACCAGGAGAATTATGACATGTTAAAGCAGGCTTTTTTTATTGAGGTACGAAAAAAATGGGGAATTTTATCGTAAGAAATTTGGAAATGCCAAACTGTTGTCTGGGGAGACATACCACCAATTCTCTGCCAGACTGGAAACCTATTTGGAGAAATAGACTGCTCTGGGGAAGACCCAAGATCTTAAAGAAATGATCATGATTGAGCAATTGAGAGAGTCCATGGCTCCAGACATGAGAAAATTTCTCATGGAACAAGGTGCAGAGAAATTGGGAGAGGTTTTAAATGTCGCTGAAAGGTATCAGGCCGCCCAGGCAGAGGTAAGTGGTGCTAAAAAGAAGCACATAGACAATTTTAAAGCTCCACAGCAATTTAATAAATTTGATAATAGAGAGCAGGGAAATAAAGGTAGGACAAACTTTGAACGGCCAAGAAATGACTACCGAGACAGAAACTCACAGTTCAATGACCAAAAATCCAATGAAAGAAAATCGTTTAACCAAGGAAAAATATGGTGTAAATGGTGCAAGAAAGATAACCATAACACCGAATTTTGTAGAAGGAAACCTTCAAACATTGCTGCAATGAAGTCGGGGACGCAAAGATTAAAGGTTAATCCTAATGGACAGCAGGAACCTTATCACCCCCCAGTTTGTGAGGATGTTATTTGTAATGGGGTCACCATAAGGTGCCTTTATGATACAGGTTTGGATTATGATTCAGTTGTGAAGTCTAGCCTAGTGGACCCAAGTCAGTATACCACAGAAACAGTGGAAATACAAGGGGCAACTAAGGACATACCACTCATGACACTTCCCATCGCAAGGATAACGGTGAAAACTCGCTATGTGGAAGGAGAAATCAGAGCAGCAGTGATAGATGAACCAATCTACCCTCTGATATTGGGGTGTAGATACGTCTTCTTGGGGAATCCCGAGAGACCTGTGATCATGGCGACAGTGCAGACCAGGTCACAGAAGAAGGAGGAAGAAGGTGAACCTATAAATGCTCATCCAGAGGAGATGAGGAAGGCGCAGGCTGAGGATAGGACACTCAAGCCATGTTTTTAAAAATTGCCAAAATGCCACACACCTCCGAGCAAGGGGGAATATTTTATGAAGAACAAACTCTTATATAGGAAGGCCGGAACTGGAACAAATGGTCACAACCAGCTGGTTCTTCCCACTTCATATAGGGATAAAGTGATGGAACTCGGGCATGCGATTCCCTTCAGTGGTCACATGGGGATCAGCGCCACAGGACAGCGTATAGCTTGTCATTACTTCTGGCCAGGGATAACGGAGGATATAAAAAGATATGTCAAATCCTGCCCAGAATGTCAAAGGGTAGCTCCAAAGCACTGGACTGCTCCTGCAACTCTAGGGGAAATGCCCATAGTGGGAACACCTTTTGAGAGGGTTGCAGTGGATATTGTAGGACCTCTCACTCGGACCAAGAGGAGGAACAGTTACATCCTTACTCTGGTGGACACTTGTTCTATGTGGGGAGAGGCGGTAGCCCTGCCATCAATTGATTCAAAACATGTAGCAGAGGCACTACTTACAATATTTACCCGATTAGGATTCCCGCATCAAATCTTGACGGATAATGGTTCTCAGTTCAAGGGGAAACTAACGGAAGAAGTTTTTAAGCTATTTCAAGCCAGACACTTTCATTGTAGTCCGTACCATCCGCAAGGGAACGGCCAGGTAGAGAGGTTCAACGGGACTCTCATTTCTATCCTGAGAAAGCTGGCACACGAAAAACCGGATCTGTGGGATCAATTCCTGCCCGCCGCATTGTTTGCGTACCGGGAGGTACCACATAGTTCAACCGGGATGGCTCCTGCAACTCTGCTATTTGGGAGGCCAATAAAAGGTCCGTTAGAAGCGCTATTAAGGATCTGGACAGATGAGAAGGCGGAAGAGACTGTTACCTCATCTTATCAATACGTGAACGAACTGACCACTCGTTTGAAAGCTGGATGGAAACTGGCAAATGATAATTTGAAACAAGCCAGGAAGAAACATGCAGCATATTTTAATAGGAAGGCAAAGGACAGAGAACTGGCAGTGGGAGAGAAGGTGCTGCTTCTACTACCCGGTAGCCAGAATAAATTACAAATTGGATGGCAAGGTCCATATACGGTTCTAGAGAAGGTGTCTAGAACAAACTATAAAATTGACAAAAAGGGGAAGGAGAAAGTTTATCATGTAAACCTGTTAAAAAAGTATCTGGACAGACCACTCCAGGAAAGCACCCCCTTACTGACCTTAGCTATCGCAACTCAAATGCAAAAGGAACCACTCACCTCACATGAATACCCATTACATCCTTGTGAAACAGCAGCACAGGTAAAAGTCAGTAAGCACCTGACTAAAAACCAGAGGGAGAGAGTTCAACAGGTTCTGGAGGAACATACAGATGTATTAACAGATAAACCAGGCCATACCAATTTGCTACAGTATGACATGAAACTGGTAGACTCAAACCCAATCTGTATGAGAGCCTATTCTATTCCGTTCGCGAAGGAGAAGGCATTGAAGGAAGAAATAGATTATTTGTTGAAGGAGGGGATTATTTCACACAGTGAATCATCTTTTAGCTCTAGTGTCGTATTGTTGAGAAAACCGTCTGGGGAACACAGACTGTGCATAGATTACAGGAAACTGAATGCTGTCACAGAAGGACAAGTGGATCCATTACCAGACACAAAACAGTTATTTGCCAGACTGAACAAGGCAAAATACTTTTCAAAGGTGGATCTTAGTAAAGGCTATTACCAGATCCCAGTGAAGCCTGAAGTGAGACCTTATTTGGCTTTTAGCACTTCGGATGGACATTATGAATTCAACATGCTACCATTCGGACTGAAAAATGCTCCGAGTGTATTTTCAAGGATGATGCGCAAATTGTTGGATCCCCTGAATAACCCATGTATCACGAATTTCATGGATGATATTCTCGTCGCCACAGAGACATTTGAAGAACACATTGAAGCTCTAGAAATGTTATTTAATAGGCTTAGGGAGGCGAACTTGACTGCTAGGCCAACAAAATGTTGCATTGGATGCAAAGAGTTGGAATTCTTGGGACACACTGTATATCAGGGTAGCATGACCCTGATCCCAAGAACTTGGAAAAACTGCAGAGAGCACCTAGACCACAAACAAAAAAGGATGTGCGATCATTCGTGTCGTTATGCGGATTTTATCAAAAATATATCAAAGATTTTAACTCTATTTGTGCTCCTCTGACTGATCTGACTCGCAAGGGACTTCCAGATAAAATTAATTGGACTGCGCAAAGTGAATTAGCGTTCCAAGACTTAAAGGAAAAACTCACTAGCAAGCCTATTCTCAAACTACCTGATTTGACACAGGACTTTGTCTTAAGAACCGATGCAAGTAATGTAGGACTCGGAGCGGCTTTGTTGCAAAGATCATCTTCACCTGATGGGGAACTGAAACCAGTCGCTTATGCAAGCCGCAAATTGAATAAGGCGGAACAAGGATACTCCACAAGCGAAAAAGAATGTTTAGCGTTAATCTGGGCAATAAAGAAGTTTCAAATCTATCTGTATGGTAGGACTTTTGTGGTCGAGACGGACCATCAGCCTCTCGTATTCTTATCTCAGGCTAAGCATGAAAACGCAAGATTGCTGAGGTGGTCTTTATTGCTTCAACCTTATCAGTTTAGTATCCAATATATCCCAGGCAAATTGAATGTCGGTGCAGATTTCCTCAGTCGGCACCCCTGTGATCAAAATTAGAGTAATGGCAGGCGTAAGGAGAGATTTTATCTATGTGTATCACTGGTTTTAGAACTTGCCGTAGGCATGTTTTCAAGTGGGGAGATGTGTCACAAAATTAACCGTGATACAACGTTAAAATATCTCCAATGATACAACGTAGGGATAAAAACTAATGCGTAAGCTGCTAGAATACATGATCGCCCACGCCGCGGGTCATCACCCGCCATGGAAATTAAATTGTTAGACTTGAAGGCAAAACGGAACGGGATGAGAACGGAGATCAAAAGGAAAAATCTGACTGAACGCGTGCTTGAAATTAGCAAGGCTAAAAGACGCAAGTGGTGGGGAAAGGAGGAAAAAGTCACGTCCCCAAGTTGACATAAAGTAAAGAAATCGACAAAAGGGACCTTGGATATTATACGCCACAGTCATTTTTTGGACGCTTTTGCGATAACTTAGTCCGTTTATTTGAATGCAGTGATGAACGCATTCCAGAAGATTCTAGAAAATATTTGAAAAGTAACTTTTCTTAATAATAATGTTAGGAATATAAAACCTAGCTGGCCGGATGGCCCATCTTGAGCAGTGAAATAATATGCTTTCATTTATACAGACGGACAGATAATAAGAAAGATATTGACAAAAGACTGTGTTGTTCATATCAACGAACAACTGCATTGAAATAAAACATGTCACTAATTTTCAAAAAAATTGTGGCCTTGAAGACGCAAGTGCTAAAATCTAGTTGGAATGAAGAGACGGGGTGGGATGGTGAATTGTGGCTAAAAATAACTTTAAAGGGCAAAATTGTGTAGGGGAAGGCAGAGTTGGTTCAAAAAACAAGTGTGTTTTTTTTGTGAAACGCAAGTAGAGACGGACGGACCAACAGACAATAAGGCATACTTGACTGAGGTATGACTGAAATGACTTTTTGGTAGGATATTTGAATTTGAAAAAAGAAAAGGCAGTGATTGGCCATAGATGAATATATTATCGGCGCTCAGACGCGCATTTTGTGCCATTCATTATAAGTTGTCCTAGTAGACACAGTGAATTATTAAGTGGTGTAATTCCCAGAAGCTATTGAAATATTTAGAGGGACGCCATCCTAAGGCCAGCAGCTCAGCTGAGTTTTGCTAGCATTTAACTGTGTTCTATATTCATAATTCTGAACTGTGAGTTTCAGTTGGCACCAATGCGGTGTCAAATGAGTTGTTGAATATTACAAGAGTGGACCCGTGCAGTAACATTTTGTCAGAGCAGCCTATTATAGCCCCCAAGCACGGAGAGGTGGGGCCACCAGACTTCTGATATTGCCCCCAAGCACGGAGAGGTGGGGCCACCAGACTTCTGATATTGCCCCAAGCACGGAGAGGTGGGGCCACCAGATCTCAGCACCAGAGCTACACATTCAAGCTACGTGAGCGTCTGGTCTGCTGAGAATTCACCAACTCAACTTATTTGCTAACACACCCATAAAATTTCCATCAAATAACTGGACAATGTGTAGTCACCATAGACAGGGAGTGATGAGGCCACCCCAACAGCACATCCATTAAGTGTTCTCCCAAAATAGATTACAACTATAAACAGTAGTAATATTAACTAGTCTAGTAACATACATATGTACACACCTTGCATTTATTATGTAATATTCATGCATTTCTTTCATAATTGCAAAACCTTTCATATGTTCTGACCAAATTAAAACCTTGGTTCAGAACAAATAAATTTAAAGAAAATTACTATCAAAAATTTTACACACTTGAGTTAGTTCAGTGTATTATAACATTTATTAATATTATTAGACTTAGTAAATATCTGTGTGTGTGTGTAGGTAAACTACCACAACACATTACATATCATTACCCTAGACATTTAACGTAGCCACATTCATTAGTAAAAAAAAGATAGGTGTGAGGTCGTAGTGGTAGCAAGAAGGGCCTTCTGACAATTCACAGCTACATTTTATCTCAGGAGCCTTCACAGCTGACCTCATGCATCACACTTAGTAATATCACCATCATACAATACCATCAAATCCACTACACTGTAAATGAATGCTGTTATGGTAACTTTATAATGTTGCATGCCTTTAAATTAATGCTTAAAGCATCATGTGGGAATGAAAGGATATAGTATGCAAGATTAATGAGAGTGGAAGGGCAGAATGTTAGACGGGCCTGCGCGCCCAATTCTTTACCCTTCGAAAATAAAGTTCGTTCGTTCGTTCGTTCGTTCGACTCTCTGCTTGCCTGTCTGTCTTTCTATCTATCAGTCTGCCTGCCTGTCAGTCAATCTATATCTCTGACTCTCGGTCTATCGGTTTGTATGTCTGTCTGTCTGTCTATATATATATATATATATATATATATATATATATATATATATATATATATATATATATATATATATATATATATATATATATATATATATATATATATATATATATATATATATATATATATATATATATATATATATATATATATATATATATCAGAAACAAACGGGTACAGTGGATAAAAACTCAAACAATTTAAATGAATGCGAAAACAAATTGAAGGAAAACTGTAACAGTTCAAATGTGAAACCAAAGTGTTTCTTACAATAAACTGATTTTATTGTTGTTTATATATATATATATTAGTAATATATTACTAATACCGCTTCCAAAGAAAGGAAATCTAAAAATGTGCAAGAACTACAGAACCATTAGCCTTATTAGTCATCCAAGTAAAGTGATGTTAAGGATACTTTTGAACAGAATAAAACAGAAATCAGAAGAAATCTTGTCCGAGGAACAGGCTGGCTTTAGACCAAAAAGGAGTACCTCAGAACAAATCTTCAATATTAGATTACTGATCGAAAAACATCTCCAGCATCAACACGATTTATACCATAACTTCATCGATTTCACAAAAGCCTTCGATCGAGTCTGGCATGAATGGCAAATTATGGCAAATAATGAGAAAATTCATTTTTGATACCAACATCATAGATATCATTGAAGCACTATACAAGGACGCAAGCAGTGCTGTTTTTGCAAGCAATGACATTGGAGAATTTTTCAAAACAACTGTAGGAGTTCGCCAGGGATGCATCCTGTCCCCAGTGCTCTTTAATATATATCTAAAACATATTATGCAGGAGGCTCTCTACAATTATAAAACAACCGTATCGATTGGAGGCCGACCTCTTTGCAATCTACGTTTTGCTGATGATATCGATCTTATAGCTGGAACAGAATCAGAACTTCAAGACCTTACCTCTAGACTGGAGAAAGTAACAAGAACGTATGGGATGGAAACTAATATAGAAAAAAGCAAGATCTTGGTGAATAGCCATAAGAAACATGTTCAGACCAACATTACGTTAAATGGGCAAACGTTAGAAGAAGTTAACACCTTTAAATATCTGGGGTCCACTATGTGTAGTGATGGAAGATCAAGTAAAGAAATCAAGACAAGACTTGAGATGGCCTCAGCTGCCATGACAATGCTGAATGTGATCTGGAAAAGTAACATCAGTTTTCCTGTGAAGATCAAATTATACAAATCACTTGTATTATCTATTCTCTTGAATGGGTGTGAGAGCTGGACACTCACTGCAGATACGGAGAGAAGGATCCAGGCTTTCGAGTTTAAATGTTATAGAAGAATTTTGCACATTTGCTATAAAGAGCACAAAACAAATGTCTATGTTAGAGAGAAAATAAACACGTATGCAGGCCACCAAGAACCACTTTTGTCAGTAGTGAAGCGTCGAAAGCTTGCCTGGTTTGGGCATGCAACTCGTCATGACTCCCTTTCGAAAACGATCCTCCAGGGAACAGTCGAAGGTAAACGGAGAAGAGGAAGGCAAAGAAAATCCTGGGCTGATAACATCAAAGAATGGGCAGGACACGGTTTTTCCACACCTGTACGCATTGCTGAGGATAGAGAGCAGTGGAGGACCCTGTCTGCTGATGCTTCCACCATGGCACCCCTACGACCCATGACGGGTTACGGGTTGAGATGATGATGATATATATATATATATATATATATATATATATATATAGATATATATATATATATATATATATATATATATATATATATATATATATATATATATATATATAAACAACAAATTCAGTTTATTCTTATATTGTAAGAAACACTTTGGTTTCGCATTTGAACTGTTAGAGTTTTCATTCAATTTGTTTTCGCATTCATTTAAATTGTTTGAGTTTTTATCCATTGTACCCGTTTGTTTCTTATTAGCTAACTGCACAGACATCTTAAACACATGTTCAGCAAGTACGTGTTAAATAAGGTGGCAAAGTAGCAATTTTTCCGGGAACTACAGCAGACGATGTTGTAAACCTCTGGTTCTACTGTCAGGTAAAGGTAAAGGTAAAGGATCCCGTTACACGCCCATTGAGGCATATTGGGAATATGGTATTAGGCTCATATTTTTTTGACCACCGGCATACTAGGGGTGATGTGATCAGCATCACGCCGGCCGCCTCAACCTTCCCAGGGCTGCTCTGGTACCCAATTCATGAGGCTGGGTCGACCCTGCAGCCGTTTGCGGTCTAAAACATCCCGCCTCAACTGGGGATCGAACCATGGACCACCGAGCTAGGAAGCCAGTGCACTAATCACTGCGCTACCGCGGTTCCCAACTGTCAGGTATCTACGGGAAAAAAAGCGAGCACAGTGATACAAGGAGTTTTTATTTCTGGCTTTGCTTCACTGTTTAAACTAAATTAAGACAATAAGCCCCATATCACGGTCTATATGTTGGCCTACAGTTGAAAGCTGCGTGCGTTAACCTTTTGCGCCACAGTGGTGTACGTGAAATAGCGTTCACGGATTCTATACAACCAATTAAGTATGAGATAATGCTGTTTAACAATTAAAGTATCCACATTGGTATTATTTTTTCCCCTAAATTTCCTTTTATTTGTATAAGTTTGTATTTGTGTTGGAAGGTGTACAAATTTAACACGAGATATGTCATTATAGCCGGTTTTACAATGATCTTTTAAAATTAGGACTTTTTTGCATATCCGCACTGGGATTTAAAACTTTACACAATCGTGCGAATCAATCAGTCAATGCCCTTTACCTCAATAATTCTCAAACTGAAAATAAGACACAATGAAAATGTAAGTCTCAACATCATCATCACCACTTTTCCATGCATTACTCCAAGACCGTTGAGCTTGAAGGAAACCTGAGCAAAGTATTCACGCGCTCGTACATTGGGGGTTTCTGTGCAAATTTGTTTTACAAGATGAGGTTTCCAGCTCCATGTACATTTTTATATTAGTCGCCTTCTACGACATGCCTGAGGGTGTGTTGCGGTATTCCCTTCCCTGCTTTGCAGTAGTGGTCCAACAGTGGTCAAAACTCAAGAGTATCTAATATGAGCTTCAAAGGTATCTACCTTCGCACAAGATTACTCATGCTTCAGAAGTATGTGGTGAAGTCCGACTTCGGAACAAGAGAAAGAGGATACCTTGGTGGACAGAGGAAGTCAAAAAGAAAATAATAGAGAAGAAAATGGCATGGAAACAATACTTAGGAGCTAAAAACATAACAGGACAAAAGGAGAAATATAGAGAATATGTGACACTCAGAACAGAAGCAAAGAACAAGGTGCTAGCAGCAGAAAAGAAGTCCTTTGAAGAATTTGGAGAAAAGCTAGAAAAAGATGTGCAAGAAAACCAGAAATTGTTCTTTAAGATCCTAAAAAACGTGAGGTAGGAAAAACAATGCCCTCTCAAATTTATAAAGCAAGGCAAATTGCTTACTGCCCCAAAGGAAGTAGTGGAAAGATGGAAAGAATATTTCTCAAAACTCCTGGATGGTGAGCAAGGTCAAGCGTCAGAAATGATAGCCACTATCACATAAGAAAAAACCAATGATGGTGAAGATGACATAAAGATGGAAGAACTGAAGGTTGCACTGGAGAAAATCAAGATGGGCAAAGCAGCAGGGCATGATGGTATAACACCAGAAATGGTTAAGTACATGGGAGTAGCAGGCGACCTATTACTCGTAAGGGTCCTACAGGCAGCTTTGTGCAACAAGAGCATACCAAACGATTGGGAGATTGCCATAATAACACCAATTTACAAAAAAGGGTGACAATCGACAATGTGGAAATCATAGAGGCATTTCTCTTCTCTGATAGATAATGTGAGACGTTACAAGAAGTTCAAGTGGCAACATAGATTTGAACTTAACTGCGAATGACGGTTCTGCTCCTTCTTAAGGGTTGGTTCTTTTCACTCTGCTCACGCTCGCCTTTGATCAAGGTTGTCGGGGGTAGCTCGTTTCCCAGAAATGTCAAGTAGAGTCTACTACGTGGGTCCTTCGTCTTAAAGCTTAGGCCACTGTTTCCTTCTTGTTCCAGAGAAAGTACTTTCTGCTGGTACCACCAATAACCATGGTAAAAGAATAGAACGAAACGTTCTTCTGAGTATGGCCTTTTCCACCCCATAGTTATGGGTTCCTATCTTCCCATACCACCATCCCAATTACTCAGACTTTACCCTCGATGAGAATTAAATTTAATCCCTCGGGATAAAACTTACTTTACATTTAAATAGAATAGCTTTCATAGTTACTTTATATTTAAATAAAAAGGTTAACAATACAGGTAGATGATGGTTACATTTACATCTCCACTGATTGAAAAGTGTTCACAATATAAGTTGAATGTGTTTTCATTCATGTTTGACACTGATTGAAATGTTTGAAACTTCCATTACTTTAAATGAATTTGTTTTCACATTGCCATTTACACTGGTTTAAAGCTTGAAAACTTACATTAATTTTAAAGTGACTATGTTTAAAGGGACATTTACACTGCTTTAAATTTCTGTTCACCCCGGCACCTACCCTGTTTATTGTAAGGATTGGGGAGGGGGGGATTTATTTTTCTTTTATTCACACCCATCCATTTTGAAAATGGAAGTATTATACTTAGAATTTACATCATTTCTTTCATCTTTCCCTCCCTGCTCCATAGGGAACATGGAACTACTGTATGCTTTTAGTTCTTTTTATGAAACTATCAATAAAGCATTCACCAGCCCGTGCAGTGGTGGTTCATGAATCATCATTCTATACACTGAGGTTACCAGCCTCAAATGACTGTGACATCCACAAGCGAGTTTCACACATTAAACATCACATGGTAATATATACATATATATATATATATGTTATTACACATGTTAGTAATAAAATATGAAATGTAAATCACAACTTACGCCAATCTTGACTCACAGACTTTTTGCTCAGATGAATAAAAAAGACTTGAATTGGCCTCTTACACTCGTCTGGGGTGTCGTTAACTTAATAAGTTCCCTCTCTGACTTCGTGTGTGGTCCTTCAGTTTCCTCAGTCCCGGTTCCCTTATTTAAAATGTTAAAGATTTCCTGGGCTATATTGTAAGTCCTGATAAATACTCCAATAAAAGGTTCCGGTTTATTAGGAAAGAATTCTGAATTCTAATTCTTCACTGTAGCAGTCTGGTCTCTTGGCGAGCGATTTCTCAAGGGAAATAGCTTGAGAAAATGATCAGATTATATTCCCTGCCTTCCCACGCCTTCGTTTGTCATGGAGTTAAATAAACGCTCCAATCATATTCAAACAGGTCGGGTTCTGAGGTAATATTCCGACATCGGATAATTTTGAACGTAAAGCAGAGGTCAACTCTCCCATATATGGTAATAAGATTACCATGCCCTTGTGTATAAAATTACAAACACATCGGTAACATCATATGACCATGTGTTCGAGATGTAGCAATCTTACTTTTATCTAAAGTAATCTTGTCATCCATGTCTTATCGGTGATTAAGCCGATAGCGCTGGCTGATGTACGTGTTAATCTGCCGCGCCTATAGCCAACAAAGCTGGGCAGCGACAAGCAAATGTGATTATTATCACCTACAGGGAGTGTCGAATAATTTGATAAAATCAAATATCTGCTACTTAACAGAAAAATAACGAAGAAAGAAAGAAAAGTGCGACAATTGAGATGTGGTGAATTAGTTGTTATTATTGGTTACAATATTATATTAATGGTATCTGGTGTGAGGTCAGCTATGCAAGTCCCTGAGGTTTATTAAATACAAATAAGTTTACAGGGTACTTGTCTGCTTCCACCACGACCTCACCCGATTATATATCTTCCCCTACTGAAGTGTATTGGTGTGTGTAGGTTGTCTAGCAAGTGTCTAGGGTATATGCAATGTGATGAAGTATATGAACAGGACAACAACTACACCTATTACTAATAAACAATGATTAACCAAGTCACTGGGTAAAGTTTGGAATGTAACTTATTTTTTTATAATTTATTTTCCTGTATCTAGTTATTCTTCTGACACAGGAATAATCAACTCAACATGATAATGAAATTATTTACAACCAATTATTTTACAACTGTCATTGAGTCGGTGTTATCCCACAATTATTTATATGTCTCAAACTGGGAAAATGTCAAGTATCTCTTGCTCCTAGAAACGGGTACAAGTTTATTGAACGTTTTTGTTCCTCACTGTCTGATACACTATCTTTTGTGAAAACTGAGAGAGTGGAGTGTTTGTGATATCAATTTCCCAGACAAGTCTTATCTGAGGTCTCTGGAACCAGGCTGGTTGAAGTATGTATAAAACGCCAGCCTCCACTGCCAAGACACGATTCTGCTTCTATAGGTAAATCACTGTGTAGGCACTTAGTAGTTAGGCCTCACTGCAGAACTTAGGGACAGGTGTTAGATCACCTGGGCTCACTCGTAGATGAAACTCTGGAACAATACAAATATGTCCCACTCAGCATCTAATAATCTCTCTCTTTCCCTACCCTAACATGTTCAATATCATCAGACATCAGTATGGTAACTAAACAATTAGTTAACGTTCTCAATTTGGTTGGTACCCCCTTCTGGATAAATGACTTTCAAACCACCGTTTGACATTTTCCTTGATAAAGGAAACATTTTACATTAATACTATCAAGTCATGTACAATCACGGTGACTTGCTGAAGAAGACGGCCAGTGATCTTCCTGGTCTTATGTCATAACACAACATTATTTTTTATCATATTTAATTTTCTTTTCTCCCCATATGGCAGAGAGCCTGCCTGGCTTTTCTACACCAGGTTAATACTGTTTCCTACCAACGCTGTGAAACAACACAGAGTTTTGATGTTAGCTTCCCTCCAGATAAATGTTTCCCCTTTTAGGTTCATTCAGAGTCGATAATGCATACATGATACAAATGACAATATAAATGTTAATATAAAGGTTTTCATATTTACCGCAATCAAAGAAATTTTATACACCAAGTTGTTGAATAGGGCGATATATGGTAACAAATCCAGATAGCTGCTATGCAGAATTAGCAACCAAGACAGTACTCTTGCCTTGTCTATAACAACAACGTCTTTAGTGTAAGAAATTTTTCATCTAGTGGCCCCCTATACTCAATACTAATTGGTTTTATACAACCGTTAGTCTATTACACTACAGCCAATCAGAGACTGTTTAGTGAATAGCGTTCCTTTTCAAATAAAACTGACCTCAAATATTCAAATTAAGGACTCCTTCCCCTTTTACCCCACCTACGGGCGAAACTGAGATCTGTCTATCTGACTTCTGTCCAACTTCTTTATTTCTTAATAGTTTTAAATACTCATACATACTTATTAATCCTGCTGTTATCTATTACACAGTCAGTACATATTTATTCTTTTAAGTCTTTCTAATACCTAGTATCGTGTTGTCTCCTACAATGCTTCAATTTTAAATTGGTAAACACGAACCGTGACACTCCTTCCGATACTCCGTCTCAGTACGGCATATTCAAAAAAATCGGACGTTAACCTTAATTTTTCCTTTTATTTTCAAACTACCGTATGTAGAACGAACACTACGCTACGTCACACACTTTTAACAACTTGCGTGTGTGTGTGTGTGTATCGTCTGCTAAAACCAGCGTGTGAATATATGTCCAGAACGCGTGTCGAGAAAACGGGGGTCTTTCAAACGCCGTCATGGTATCGCATTTCTGGCACAAGAAAATATTTAAATCTCAAAGCCAACGCTAGCAAAGTGTATAATGTTAAACCGCGGCAAATCGTTTAGGCCTTACTTCGGTATACAAATTTGAGCGTGCGGCTGGCATATGGGAGGAAGCCAGTCAGACACACCCGGGCTGGGTCTATATATATGCATTTGGGAGTACAATTCTATGGAATTTAGCGTTTGTTCTCACAGATTTTACTACATGAGAGCACATAATAAAAATCAGTACCACAAATGTACCGATACTGCCGGAGTGAAACAAATATCGATAGGGGCCGCCCCGTTTTGTCACAGGGTGGAGTAGTTCTATTGTTTGAATATGTAAGCAGGCATTACTAGGAGGACAAACGTTGTATATTTAACAAATTGTTTTGTTTTGTTCTTAAAGTTTAGATTTTATTTATAACACACAATAATATGAAATAAGAAACTATACTGTTCAAAAAAAAAAAAGAAACGCATAGCTACTGAAGGCACACACATAGCCATAATTTTGACATTCAATAACTTTTTTTAATTTAATGAGTTAATTGTTCAAATTGCACACAAGAATACCTTAGGGTTCAATCAATCAATTGACAGTTGTTTTGCATCTGGATCACTAGAGTTTTTTGGCGTACGGGCTTTCCCGTTAGTATGGTGTGTGGCCTCCTCTTGCATCGATCAGCGACTGGCATCTCCTGGGCATGGACACGATAAGACGTCTGATGTGGGTCTGTGGGATGGCTGCCCACTCTTCCTAGAGTGCCTGGAACAGATCACGACGATTGGCTGGAGCAACGTTTCGGCGACAAATACGTCTATGCAGCTCATCCCACAGGTGCTCAATCGGACTCATGTCTGGAGACAGGGATGGCCAGGGAAGGGTGAGAATGTTGTTGGCAATCAGGAACTGCGTGGTCAACCGTGCACAATGGGGTCTGGAGTTGTCCTGTTGAAACACAGACCTTTGGGCAGCCAAAAGTGGAAGGACATGGGGTCGAAGAATTTCATTGACGTATCGTTGCGCATTCAAGCCTCCTTCAATGTGCACCAATTGACTCCTTCCGTTGTAACTGATCATTCCCCACACCATTGCACCTCCACCACCGTGCGGCGGAGCTTCATCAACGCAATTTTGGGCAAAACGTTCATTTCGCCTACGGTAGACCCTACGCCGTCTATCATGACGCTGCAACAAAAAGAAAGATTCGTCACTAAACCAGACACGTCTCCATTGATTGTCAGCTGCCCAGGGACGATGCTGGTTGGCCCAAAGAAGTCGATTTTGGCGATGGCGGCGCTTAAGGACAGGTCCTCGGTGAGGTCGTTGTGCCTAAAGTCCAGCGTCATGCAGTCTATTCCGGACAGTTTGATCAGACACATGACGTCCTGCAGGCAATGACTGGGCAGTTGAGGAAGCTGTTGTAAACCTGTCTCTGAGGTGACGAAGCCGAATAAAGCGATTCTCCGCTGCTGTTGTCACTCTGGGTCGTCTACTGCGATGCCGGCCTTCAACTGAGCCAGTGGCTTGTAACTGGTGCCAAAGTCGACTGATGGTACTCTGATGCACGTTTAGATGCCTGGCAACCTGACTTTGACTTTCGCCTGCATGCAGTCGGCCAATAGCAATGTTCCTTAAATTTATCGATAGAGACGCCATAAATGTCTGCTTGAAAATGAATTGAATTTTTGTGTGTAGCGTTATCCCTTTATAGGGTTTCAGTTGCGTAGTCAGTGAATAGTGTTCACCCCAAATTTTGTTGCTTTCACGTGCGCGCAACATGAGCTGTGGTCAAAAATTGCGTCATAAACACTATTGACCACTGCGTTGTAAGGATTACAAAAACGAACGCAATTCAGGTCAACACGTGCATTTGACACTGTAAAGAACATTTGAGGCTGGTTTTTATATACCCTTGCACAAATTTTACTTACAAACTCATAAAAACGCGCCCTCGTATAGCTATGCGTTTCTTTTTTTGAACAGTATATATAATTTAACCTAATGAAACTAAGTCAGTGACTTGCCGTTCCGCTAATCTTGGATGTTTAAGGTTCATTAGACCGCGCTCTTTACGATATTTTCAAGTCGCCTATTTTAGTTGCCACAGAGTTATGAAAGCAAGACGGTGCCAGAGAGAAAAAAATGATGAAGCACTTCTAAATGTAATGAATGCCATTCAGAATTAGAATACTTCCGTCCTTGATTTAATGATGTTGTTTGACTGCCAACACGGTGACTTTATGGCAGAAACTCTCACGAGTAAAATAATAACAACCAAATTGCGCACAGATTTAAAAAAAATTGCTTTGGAGGATTATGAACCGTAGAATAAAAAAGTAAATTGTATTAACGGATCAATATTTTCTCCACTATGGCAATCTACAAAACTGGAACAGTTAAACTACAGTGAAGGCAGTTCGCACATTTAGGGGTAAGTATAAAGCTATCATTACTCAAACATTAAAGAAAAAAAAACCGAATCTTTCGAAGCGAAGTGTTACAGAAAAATTCTCAGAATATCTTGGACCAAGAAGAAGAAAAATATAGACATCCTACACGACCTGAACATCGAGGAAAACTGGCTCATAAACAATACCATGTCCCGGAAACTGAAATATTTTGGCCACATTAAACGTCATAGTGGCTTAGAGAGAGCAGTGCTGGAGGGTATGGTACCTGGAAGGCGACGCAGGGGCCGACCAAGACGACGGTGGACACAGGACATTGAAGAAACCTTGAACATGACAATGGAGGAGGCAGGAGGGCTGGCTAGAGATCGAGAGTCTTTCAGGCGGGCTGTGATGAGAGCGACGTTCTGCAAAGGACATGCTACATGATGTGAAAGCTATCCCAGGATTCTAATATTTAAACTCTGAAGTGAACGAACACAAAAGAGTAGTTTATATCTTACTAGAACAAAGAACACAGAAGTGGCCTATATTACGAAGGCAACGTATTCATCATGGACAAACGAATCAAAACTACATAGAAAAGACAACGTGAACTCATCAAAATGAATACCAAAAATAAAACAAAAAAGAACGATGGACATCTTTGTTGTCATTCTGTGGGATTCACAGAGAACTATTGTCGGCACGCGACGGAAAATACGCAAAACTCATTTTCTTTGGATTAAAATCGCATAACAAGACTCAACGTCCGTCCAAATAGCCACAGACATGCATAACTGTATCAGCAATTTAGGATTAACCTCAACCTGGATGTATGCAGTAGTGGTAAATTTGGCACAATCAGTGGATAGAGTTGTTTCAATTTTATTTAAAAAAACTAGACAAAATAAAGTCCAAAACATCATACATTAAGAATACATTAAGAGTTACAAGAGGGCAAATGAAAAAAAAATCGTAAAAGATGTTCAATGCAAGACAATAGAAAGTAATCGACAAGCTCAGACGAAAGAATGTGATCATTCTAATGGGACAATTCAATTATGTATTATGATCGACATCGCACGAGAATATTCCGGGATAAGATCACAAAAAACTACTTGCTCCGTGCCTAAGCTGTAAATTGATCAACCGGGCAGTATTTTCCTGCTTTAGAATAGCTGACGCAACGTTAATACTAGGAAAGAAACAAAAGATGAATGTTGCGTTCCATTCTTTTATATTGGTGTTTGAAAGTGATGACAATATTTGTCAAGTACCATCTAGGGTAACACCAATTTAAAAGTCCAATGGAAACGACAACAGCAACTCGTTAAATAACTGTAGTTCACTCTTACTGACGATTCTTTATACTTTATTCACAAATTCCACAACACGCAGCTCCACATGAGTATACTGATTCATGATTATAATTTGTAAACAGGTCAACTACACTGGGCCATCAAAGTTCATGAAGTAAAGGATAAACTGTGCCGTCTATCGCGATGGTTCAAAATCATGAACACATTGCGGTGCGCAAAAAGAGGCGCAAACATGAACCTGTCTAGTGAAAAGTAGGTTAGGCAGACGTCACCGGGAGGTACAAGATGGAGAATGTACACAGCTGTATACAGCAACCTCACACCATCTTGTCATGTTGGCTGAACTGAGCATCAGGTTAACACAAACATGACCGACATTAACATTTTAGTCTGAGCTCAACTCCTGCAAGTGTGAGAAGATGTCAGGTGAGTATCATTCCATGTAGTTCCAGATAGTCTCTGTGGATACATATGCACAATATTACTATTATTATTTCCGGAATCTTGTTAGAGACGACTGATATGGGACATCACCACTGCAAGAGAACATGAACGATTTCTTTCTGCAAGAGTGTCAGCTTAAGTGGTTCTTCCATGCTCCATAGGGAGCGAAAACGAAAATGATAACGAATATCGCACATTCTGGAATAGGCTGTTTAAGGAAAGAAAACAGGGGGTGGGTAAGAAAAAATAGGTACGCTTGCGTAATTTAATATATACTGAAGCACATTAAAAACGCACCACTATTATATATACTGATGCCGAGAAGTTGGAAAAAAAGTGTGGGAATGGATTTTCCCCGTGTTTGTCATGAGGTAGAGAGCGAATGGCTGCTGGAATGGAAAGTGCATGATTCAACTCACGGGTTTGTGTACAGACTACATGAAAACAATGAAAGTTACACGTGCAATACGATTCAAAACAGCTATGACCCTGAAAATGTGTACGCGTAATGGCAGTATACTCGGTATAAAAAGGCCGTTGAGACAAAACACCCAGTACATGTGCTTGAAATGCCACGACTATCTGAAAACGACCGCCAACGAGCCATTTGTATGTTGGAGACCGGAATGAGCTCGCGGGCCATTGCCAGAAGGATGAATTGCCACCACAGCACTATTGTACGTCTCAATGAACGTTACAGAACCACTGGCAGTGCCCGGGATAGACTTCGGAGTGGCCAACCACGAGTTGCTACACCTGCGGAAGATCGTCATATTGTGCTGAGTCACCTAAGGAATCGTTCTCTCCCAGCAAGTCAAACAGCAAGAGCAATAGTGGGTAGACGTGGGCAAGTCTCTTGAATGACAGTTATACGACGACTCAGAGATACAGGCCTTACTGCAAGACGACCTTATGTTGGGCCAAACTTGACTCACAGACATCGTCAGCAGCGCCTGCAATAGGCAGAGCAACTTGTCAGATGGACTAGACTGCAGTGGAATGCTGTCCTATTCACAGACGAGAGCAGATTCAACATATCCTTTGCTGATGGACGTATGTGGATTTGGCGACGGTGTGGAGAGCTCTTTGCAGATTGCTGTGTTCGTCAGCGCAACCGATTTGGAGGTGGCAGTATTCACATTTGGGGAGGATTCAGTTTTCACCATCGCTTGCCTCTTCACGTCTTCCGTGGAAATGTTAATGCTGTGACATGTCGAGATGAGGTTCTGGATGCATTGGTTGCTCCTGCGTTCACAAATTATCCAGACTTGCAGCTTCTCCAGCAGGATAACGCACGTGCGCATACCGCATGCATTACGCAGCAATATCTACAGCAGCAGAACATTGTGACGATTGATTGGCCTGCCCTATCACCAGACATGTCCCCTATAGAACATCTGTGGGACGAGCTTGGACGCAGAGTCTACAGGCAAGGTTCTCCAGCTAATCTGCAACAGATCGAAGCTGCTCTTACACGTGAATGGGACTTGATTCCCCAGAATTTCCTTCAGAGACGTGTGCGTTCCATGCGGAGCAGCTGCCAAGCTTCTTTGCAAGAACACGGTGGACATACCAGATACTGAGGATAGTGTGAATGAATTTTTTTATTGGTTGCATTTTTGTTTTCTCCCTTGCCTGCACAGAATACAATGAATTTCATAACAATCAAATGTACAAATTAATGACCAGCATGGATTCATAGGAAAATGAATAAAGATTCAAATACACTTGTATGTAAACTTGTAAACACTTATATTTACATTTCTCACTCTGTTCCTGGATTATACAGGTGGTGCGTTTTTAATGTGCTTCAGTATAGTATGCTTTACTGATTATTAGTTAAAAAAATACATTTCATTCTCTGTAGCTGACTCAGAGTACCGTTGTCGAACCATGATAGTAGTTCACATATGACAGATGTTGGCACTAACCGTACATACGTTATGGTGTTGTAAAACGTGGTCCTTGTATTCAGTCGTGAACGGAAATACAATATGACCCACTGTCGGTGGACAATAAACTTTCTAGCGAGAACACAGACAGTGGTAAATATACTAAGGAGTCTCCTCGTTACATGAAGTCATGTGAATTATTAGAAGAGCCCCCGTAAACGGCTGCTTAAAATGAGAGGAATAAATACGGAACTACTTGATGAGTTAAACAAAAATACGAGGGGCGTTCAGAAAGTAATGCACCACATCGTTTTTCTCAGGAGCTGTTTACTCAAAAAGCATGAAATTTATACACAATATACATGGAAATGTCATGTAAACATCGGTATTATTCAACATAATCCCCATCAAATTGTACGGCTTTATGCCAGCGCGAAACAATTGCATGTATTCCTAGCCCGTACCAGATTTTGTCTTGATCATGTAGCCACTTCTTCGCTGCATGAATCACTCCTTCATCATCTTCAAACCTTGTCCCACGGAGTGCATCTTTAAGTGGACCAAATAGATGAAAATCAGAGGGTGCCAAATCGGGACTATAGGGTGGATGGGGTAGTACAGTCCAACCCAATTTTGTGATTGCTTCCCGTGTTGCCAGACTTGTGTGAGGTCACGCATTGTCATGAAGAAGAAGCAGGTCTGCTGGATTCTTGTGCGGCCGAACTCTGCGAAAACGTTGATTGAGTTTTTTCAATATCTTAATGTAAGCTTGAGAATTGATTGTCTCTCCTCTTGGCATGACGTCCACAAGAATCACACCTTCAATGTTCCAAAAGACAGTGATCATGACCTTTCCAGCTGAAGGAATTGTCTTGAATTTCTTTCTTCGTGTGATTGCGGATGATGCCACTCCATTGACTGTCTTTTTGTCTCAGGTTCAAAATGATGTGCCCAGGTTTCGTCACCTGTAACGATCTTAGCCAAAAAGTTCTCTCCATCAGCATTGAAACGCTCCAACAATTCAGAAGAAATTGCTTTCCTTTGCAATCGGTGGTCATTTGTGAGACTTCGAGGAACCCATATTGCGCAAACCTTAGAAAATCCGAGAGTTTTTATAACTGCATTTGCACTACCAATGCTGACTGACAGCTGTAAGGCCAATTGTTGAGTAGTGATTCGCCTATCAGTAAGAATAATGCCCTCAGCGCATTTCAACATTTCTGCGTTGGTGGCTGTGGCAGGACGTCCACAGCGCGGCCGATCAAGCAGCTCCGTATCTCCACTTCCTGATTCTTTGATTCTCTGAACCCAGCGACTGACTGTACTCCTGTCGACTGCAAAACTTCCATACACATCACATAGACGCTTGTGAATGTTCACAACAGTTTCCTTCTCTGCAACGATAAATTCTATCACAATTCGCTGCTTATAACGCAAGCTGCTAACACGCTCCATTTCAACGGTTTAGGGCAGCCGCATTATTTGGCCGGATGCGGTGCAATTTAGTGCACACAATTGGCACATGCAATATTTGCAGTGTGCAAAATTTCATGCTTCTATCTTCATTATTAGCTGAGAAAAACGATGTGGTGCATTACTTTCTGAACGCGTCTTGTATATATATATATATATATATATATATATATATATATATATATATATATATATATATATATATATATATATATATATATATATATATATATATATATATATATATATATATATATATATATATATATATATATATATATATATATATATATATATATATATATATATATATATATATATATATATATATATATATATATATATATATATATATATATATATATATATATATATATATATATATATATATATATATATATATATATATATATATATATATATATATTTTTATATATATGTGTGTATATGTATATATGTATATATATATATATGTATATGTATATATATATATATATATGTATGTATGTATGTATGTATGTATGTATGTATGTATGTATGTATGTATGTATGTATGTATGTATGTATGTATGTATGTATGTATGTATGTATGTATGTATGTATGTATGTATGTTATGTATGTATGTATGTATGTATGTATGTATGTATGTATGTATGTATGTATGTATGTATGTATGTATGTATGTATGTATGTATGTATGTATGTATGTATGTATGTATGTATGTATGCATGTATGCATGTATGCATGTATGCATGTATGCATGTATGCATGTATGCATGTATGCATGTATGCATGTATGCATGTATGCATGTATGCATGTATGCATGTATGCATGTATGCATGTATGCATGTATGCATGTATGCATGTATGCATGTATGCATGTATGTATATATGTATGTATATATGTATATGTATATATGTATATATATATGTATATATATATGTATATATATATGTATATATATATGTATATATATATGTATATATATATATATATATATATATATATATATATATATATATATATATATATATATATATATATATATATATATATATATCTATATACATATATATATATATATATATATATATATATATATATATATATATATATATATATATATATATATATATATATATATATATATATATATATATATATATATATATATATATATATATATATATATATATATATATACATATATATATATATATATATATATATATATATATATATATATATATATATACGAGGGGCGTTCAGAAAGTAATGCACCACATCGTTTTTCTCAGCTAATAATGAAGATAGAAGCATGCAATTTTGTACACGTCAAATATGACATGTGCCAATTGTGAGAACTAAATTGCACCGCAACCGGCCAAATTATACGGCTGCACTAAACCGTTGAAATGGAGCGTGTTAGCAGCTTGCGTTATAAGCAGCGAATTGTGATAGAATTTCTCGTTGCAGAGAAGGAAACTGTTGTGAACATTCACAAGCGTGTATGTGATGTGTATGGAAGTTTTGCAGTCGACAGGAGTACAGTCGGTCGCTGGGTTCAGAGAATAAAAGAATCAGGAAGTGGAGATACGGAGCTCCTTGATCGGCCGCGCTGTGGACGTCCTGCAACAGCCACCAACGCAGAAATGTTGAAATGCGCTGAGGGCATTATTCTTACCGATAGGCAAATCACTACTCAACAATTAGCCTTACAGCTGTCAGTCAGCATTGGTAGTGCAAATGCAGTTATAAAAACTCTCGGATTTTCTAAGGTTTGCGCAAGATAGGTTCCTCGAAGTCTCACAAATGACCACCGATTGCAAAGGAAAGCAATTTCTTCTGAATTGTTGGAGCGTTTCAATGCTGATGGAGAGAACTTTTTGGCTAAGATCGTTACAGGTGACGAAACCTGGGCACATAGTTTTGAACCTGAGACAACAAGACTGTCAATGGAGTGGCATCATCCGAAATCACCACGAAGAAAGACATTCAAGACAATTCCTTCAGCTGGAAAGGTCATGATCACTGTCTTTTGGGACATTGAAGGTGTGATTCTTGTGGACGTTATGCCAAGAGGAGAGACAATCAATTCGCAAGCTTACATTAAGACATTGAAAAAACTAAATCAACGTTTTCGCAGAGTTCGGCCGCACAAGAATCCAGCAGACCTGCTTCTCCTTCACGACAATGCGCGACTTCACACAAGTCTGGCAACACGGGAAGCAATCACAAAATTGGGTTGGACTGTACTACCCCATCCACCCTATAGTCCCGATTTGGCACCCTCTGATTTTCATCTATTTGGTCCACTTAAAGATGCACTCCGTGGGACCAGGTTTGAAGATGATGAAGGAGTGATTCATGCAGCGAAAAAATGGCTACATGATCAAGACAAAATCTGGTACGGGCAAGGAATACATGCACTTGTTTCGCGCTGGCGTAAAGCCGTACAAGTTGATGGGGATTATGTTGAATAATACCGATGTTCACATGACATATCCATGTATATTGTATATAAATTTCATGCTTTTTTAACAAACAGCTCCTGAGAAAAACGATGTGGTGCATTAATTTCTGAACGCCCCTCGTATATACTCCCCTGTTCACAAAGTTCCGGGACTCATTTTTTTTTATTCGAATAAGTAGACTTACATACTATTTGGTTCTATCTCCTTCAAAGTAGTTCCCTTGTGAGTGTACACACTTATTCCAACGTTCCTGCCACTGAAGGAAGCACCTCTCGTAGTCACTTTGCGGAAAAGCCCTCATTTGTCTCGTCGCGTTGGCTTGAATCTGCTCAATGTCATCGAATCTACGACCTTTCGTTGTTTTCTTAAGTTGCGGGAACAAGAAAAAGTCACACGGAGCAAGATCGGGTGAGTATGGAGGATGCGGGAGCAATGGAATGTTGTGTTTCGTCAAAAATGCGTTTGTGGTGACAGACCTGTGTGCATGTGCATTGTCATGATGAACACGCCAATTGCCTGTGCGCCACTTCTCAGGGCGATGTCTGCGCACAGCGTCGCGGAGGCGTTGCAGGACTGTTTTGTAGAATTCAGCATTGACACTCTGTCCTATAGGGACGTATTCATGATGCACCAGGCCATCAACGTCGAAAAACGCTACTAACATGGTCTTGACATTGGACTTGACCTGTCGTGCCTTCTTCCTTTGACGGGGGCCATCTTCAAAGGATCGGAGTCCACTTTTGAAACGGGAATACCACTCAAATGTTTTAGATCTACTTAAACAGGACTCTCCGAAAGCTGTTTGCAACATTTCGAGAGTTTCGGAACCAGTTTTTCCTAGACAAAAACAGAAATCAATGCACACACGTTGTTGAATTTTACCGTCCATTTTTGAAACGCGACGAGCACTATTACGTCACATCCGCTTTTACGCTACCAGACAGCGCATGCGCGAAATTACAAACTTCAGGTTTGGTACATATAGTGGCACGTGGTTGACACGTGCACTGTGTTAATATCACCTAGCTCTTTATAACGGTTTTCCGGATAAAAAATGAGTCCCGGAACTTTGTGAACAGGGGTGTATATATATATATATACTTCCTCGAAATTTAAGTCCGACTGCTCAGTTGAAGTGTCCGAAATTCTTATAATGAAAGCAAGTATACCCGTCAAAGAAATGACCGGAGACGAATGTAAGACAACATCTTAAACGTTCAGTAACTACAGCACATTTAGAAGACTAACAAGTGGAAATGCATAAACTGAGTGTAACCTTACTAATTACTTAACGGCTCTTTTAATCACAACATTATTTCTAAATATCCGGCTATCTTTAAAATTGTTTGCCTTGACAGCATGTGTACTGAATATATACTTTTAAATTTTCTGGGTTCCTTCCTCGCGCAATCGCTACATAAAATATACCATAAGCAAATACTGCTACTGATAGGTATACCCGTAAATGATTAAGTGATTATCCCGTTGCCTTGTTGCGTGTCATAGGAAAAGCTAAAAGTATAAGAAACTAATGAGGTCTCAAGATGAAAGAACGATAACTATAGCTTGACTTGTAATTGAGAATTATTTTCCTTTATGCTCCTTATGGATCATGAAGTCACTGCAGCAGCTGGTCCCCTTACAGGAAGCCCGCATCAATCACTCATTTGTCTTACAGTGGTGGTTCATGTGGCAATTAGCTTTACATGATGAGGTTGCCAGCCGCATGCTCAACCTCATTTTCATCGCCATAAACGAGGTGCCTAAAGGTTCAGTAGCCCTGTTCATTGTTTGTCTCATCAGAGACCGCTAGGAACTATATGGGTTCTCTAAACTCATGCCTGGAATGAAAACGCGTAGACCTTAATTACTGCCTGTCAATTATTATTATCACTATTATTAATGGGTTGTTTTTTTTAAAATTCCGCCCTGTGCCTTTAGTTTGAACGACCGAGAGTCCGCTGGGAGGACAACATTAGACAATCTTTGAAGGACCGAGGACTGGAATGGAACCAGGCCAGGAGGAAGACAGCTGATAGAATAGTCTGGCGCTTTCTCTTCCAAACCTCTACACCTCACGGTAGAAGGGGAACGACTAAGTAAGTAAGTAAGTTAAAGTTAAACAAACTTGAAAAAGGTACTGTGTGGCTTTTTTATTATGAAATCCAGTTACTAAATCTCTCCGTAATTTTTTGACGGGTTACTTGTAAGGGAGCTGAGAAATCCTAATAAAATAGATTATTGGACTCTATGTGCAACTATCAAGACATGAGAGAGAAGACACTAAAGATCCATTGCGGCCGAGCTTTTTTGTGATGATGATGATAATGTTGGATTATTCTAATAGTCGTGCAAGATAGCTCTCATTTAAAGCACAGTGTATCGTGCGACGTAATTTCCCGAAAAGCTGCTGGGAATATTTCTGTAACACATTGTCTAATCCACCATAAAAATATTGGAACGGACACTTGCACTATTAATATGTGTTCAAGATTGCTTTCACTCAATGTACAGCGCTATACGCGCCGTTTCAATATTTTCCCGAAAAGCGGATGCGATTGTTTCAGGCGAACGTTATAAAGAAATGTCTTATTAGTAAATATGACACGATTTGGCTCGAGTCTGAAATATGGCTAGAAACAACATTAGGTCTCTCTCTTTGTGTGAAATTACGTCTAGTTAAGCAAATAGGCACATCAACAATCCTAATTTTTAAGCCACGCAACAATCTTTCATCTTAATAACTACGTAAAGAAATAATTCTGGACAGAGTTTTAAAAAGATGGGTCTCTGTTATAAATATAAAAAGTTTAAATTTTATTTTTTGTTGTAATACTCTTTTTTCGGATCCTTCTCCATCTTTCTACCTCTCCATATATCTCTCTCTCTCACTCTCCCTCTCTTTTTTCTCTGTCCTATCTTCTTCTCTTCCTGAGGACTGTTAAGTCCCGGGTGGATATTGGGTCATCAATATTCTTGCTTCGTCGAGCTTTTATTGAATGAAGATACTATTGCGTCTTTTCTAGAGAATGAACTATTTCGTGCTCATAAACATCATGAGAGCAGAAACATGGGAACACCCAGAAGATGAGCGTGCGTATGTGGCAACGTTCAATGGAACGTCGCCATAATAAAACCACACATTTTCATTTGCACTTTAAAACACATAGGACACATTTCACATGAATATAGACAGCTATCAGGATATTCTCAGCTCTTCATATCACTTGATTTTTTTTTTTTTTTTTTTTTTCATTCGCACCGTAATTATGTTCTTCTTGTCTACGTGAAGTTATTTTTTTAAACCAAGTGTTGTTTGCTCACTGCTGTCGTAAATGTTGAATGATGTGTTGCCCGCATGCTTTGACATGTATTCCGTGTTGAATAGACGTGAGCCGAGAATGAAGGGCCAGATCTTAGAATTCGTTGAAGATTCTTCCAGACTTGTTTTTCCTCTCTGAGTGTGCAGATAATTATATTCGTTAGCATGCTATTTCTCGTCTATTTCATGTGTGGACTCAGTTATTACAGTTGTTGTTCACATTTTTTTAGCCAGTAGTTTCTTCCACACGGAAAACTTCGTGTTTTCTATCCCTCGTCAGAAAAGATAACTAGATGCTAAAGTTCTTGCCATTGTTCAGGGTCGAGAGATAGTTTCAGCAAATTAGTTCAGGCCCATCTATATTAATAAATGTTCTCGGCTTTCTCGATAAATAGTCTTCATATCGCCTTATTCAGGGTTTCCATAAAGTCCTTGTGGAACTATAAACTTTCATACCTTTGGAAGTAAACAAGATTATAAGCAGACTGTAAACGGCATTTAAAAACATACTTTATCAGGTTTTAACACAGGACAGTTCACATATTTAGGTTTCAACATCACTGTCATCGCTCGTGACATATAATTCAGTTCGATTTTCCAACATACAGTTAATCATTTATTTTACTGACGCCATTTTCAGTCAGTTACAGGATCGAAAAGTAACTGATCGAAATGTAACATTTATAAAATTGACATAAAATATGCATAAAATGTGATGATTTTATATGCTGTTTATAGTGCATTACTGTCACGTGTACATCCAAAGTTATTAAAGTTTAAAAATTGCAAAATGACTTTAGTGACACCCTGTGTATTACTGTAAACAGTTAACTGCGATTGTACTATTCACATATGTTAATACTTTCTTGTTCCAGATAAGTTATTTTATGTGGTGTCATTAAGGTACTCAGCAAATCATAGCTGTCCTCGATGTGCAGTGAGCTTTTAAATATGATGCTTTTGTGAGCCTCTCACAAGAAGGAACACGTCTACAAGTTGCAGATGGTACCGCGTCTTTACTGCTTTCAGCACAAGTCCCCGTATAGCGACTACTATGTTTCTTAATAATTCAGTGTTCTGGTCCAATCAGAATTGAGAACGTGTCAGCTTCTAGATCGTCTTTCCTGTTGTTCTTACTTACTAAGCAGTAATCGTTGCTCAGAACATCAGCCTACGTGAGCAACCAGGGAGTCCAGGATAGGAAAGTACAAAAGAACAGTGAATTTATTCTGTGATATTTCCCGGCTACTGATTACCTAGTCGTCGACAGAATGTATTCCTCAAACTGCCATCGGGTTTACAATGTCATCCTTAACTAACTGTCGTTAGTGTTGACAAATCATTCCGCTAATGGTTATTGATGCTGACAACCCATCGTCTAGTCACATTCTGTGTTGAAAGCTCATATTTCCAATGTTCATCCTCTAATAGTCACTGGTTTTGAATAGCTATCCTTCTAATTATCATCGGTCTTGAAAATTCATCATTATATTTGCAATGTAAAATTGATCAACCCGGTGATGTTGTTGCTGAGATCGGGATGTTTGTAGCGTGGGGTTTTCATCTTTGAATACTCTTTAGTGTTGACTCTACAACATCACACTAAACTACGGATAGTCGAAAAGCCTACTTTAACGTTTTAATTTCTAATGCAGCCCAGGGACGGCTTGAGTGATCGGTACGCGGCGCAAAACGGGTCATTAGTCAGTGATAATCGATTCCACACGTAGAGGTTTGGGGGAACGTGAACACTTCTACAGTTGTGGGCCCTCTGTCAATGTCCGACATGCCCTACGCTTAGTATGCCCCTACCGCAGCCATATGTTACTGTAGATGTGTTACTTCTGCAGTTTGGAACATTACAAAAGAGAGACACACATATACTATGCTAGAGTCAGGCCGTTTATGAAGAATTAAATATTTTAAAACAGAAGAATGATAACAGACGTTTATGGGATGTCACGGATTGCCTCCCCTGCTTTGCAGTAGTGGTCCAACAGTGGCCAAAACTCAAGAGTATCTAAATGGGTCGTCAAAGGTGTCTACCTTCGCACAAGATTACTCTTGGCAGAGGTGTAGATAGAAGGGTAATGACGCTTCTGCCTACGGGTGGTTCACAAGATATTTCAGAAGTCAAGAACAATGCTGCTTAGCGCTGAACATTTGTTAACTTATATCTGTCCGTCGCCTTTTGTGAAGGATTTAAGCAACGATTTTTAGCCCGTTCAAGCCCCCAGCTAAGTTAATTCAGCGAATTTTCTCTTATAATGGTATAGCTCTGTTTAGAGGTAAATATGTAAATATATGTAATATTCTGGCTCATACATTTGCTTTCATACATGTAATAACTGAATAAACAACTATTTTTTAGTTTTAAAACAACAGGTAACAAATTTAATAACCAATTAGTATTAACAGTTTAAAATAAATTAAATGCAGGTGAATTTTATATTGGAATCAAATTTTCTCTTCACAGAGATTTAGGGTGAGAATATAGTTCAGAAAATTATGTCCGGTTGCTGGTGCCTTTTTTATAAGCACTTAACTGATATAAGGGGGTCCTGCAGGCGTTTTTTTCCGTCAGTTCTTCGGTGGTGAGGGCTCATCTCTACGCAACGTATCTAGTTTAGGCGGTTGGTGTTGATTCCCTGCGTTTCACTCACGACTAACTTCGTTCCACGAACGTTTTAGACAAAATAGAAAAACAAATGCCTCCGCTAAGTACATTTGTGGGCTGCCAATTAACAGGCGCATTCTCGCTGTCCACCCACCAATGTTAATCTCGCAGAAGAATTAAAATCCAGAGTACACAGTGTAGCTCAGGGAAGATGATTTAAAATCACCAGTATTCTTCCGGGTATTAAACTGGGAAAATGTGTCTGGCAGGCGCGAATAATGAGTTCCCTGAGTTACAATTAACAAAGTGCATATATCTCACAAAATATTATACACTTTAGGCACATGTGATGGAATCATCAGTCATCACTGCTCCATTCGGAGTCTGGAGTCACCTCTGCTGTCGGTTTTCCGCACGACTAGCCAGAAGAAATCACCAGCGCTTGCTGTAGTGGTTTATGAATATACACTTTTCGTATGTTGATGTCGTCAGCCTCATTATTAACCACTTAGCAAGAAAAACATGTCAAATTCACATTTGTAAAATAATTGTTACACTTACCCCAAAGTTTCGGGAATACACAACCTCCTCGCACAGTTTAGAATGGACACGAGCAATTTAGGTTCATTGCTCTCGAATCACTTGGTCTAGAAATTTTGAATCACTTTTATGACAGGTGAATCTGAAAAACACTTGGTCTGGGAAAGGTTCTCTTATGACGGTTGATCCAATTCCTTAGGTATCCAGTCCTAATATTTAAAGTCCTGGTCCCTTAAATTTTTCAGAGTTTGTATAAAGGCTGGCGTACTTTTTAAGGTTTTAAGTTTCCCAAATACTTCGATCTGTCACTTATAAGTATAGAATTCTAGGTCCGATCCTTCTCTTTCTGGCTTTTGGAAGTTGCTCGTTTGAAGTTGCGAAGCTGTCTATGAGTTCTGTGTCTCTAATTTCGCTAGATTATGTGTCCCACTTCTCAGTTCAAATCACAGATTGTGTTTCCGCCAAATTTTCCAATGAAATTCATTGTTTATTTCGGCCCTCAAATCAAACCAATCGAATCTCTGTAGCACTGGGTTGGGGTGTCTAATTTCAAAATATCTCCCACAAGTTTGAAAATATTACATTTAATATTCCAACGCGTGACCTCTTTAAAATCATGCGGTAATATTTCAACCGGCATCTTTATGCAACTTCACACACAAATATGTGAACTATCCTGGCTAATGCCTTCCGCCAAGATTGACTACCCAGACAGACAGGGGCCAGCAGAAGCGATAATCTAATTATCACCTGTGGGTGTGAATCACCCATAATGATTTCTCAGGCATCAAATCTGGCCTTCCTTTGTGTCGATCGTGCGAGACCATGCTTACCCAGGTGGTCAGACTGAATCAGTTGATAAGTGTATCACCCGCTGAGGTCAGTAATTAACCGTGGCGGAACGTAACCAGTCTGGGATCGGCTTCAGAGTCAATGTAAAAGATAAAGATAGTCTCATAGCAGATACTTCCGTAAGGGAGTGGAGTCACATAGACTTCCCCCTACTAGGTCCAGCATAAGGAGCAAAATAATGAATGAATAGGGCAAAAATTATGCCAAATAAAAGCGGTTGAATGGAAGACAGAGAAAAATTAAGAAAAAAAAGGGATACTGCCGGAGTGGATAAAGGTGTGAGAGAGCCACCAAAAGAACACGTACAGACGTTTTGTCACATGGGAAAAACACCAGACATCAACTAAAGAGAAAGGCAGCAAGCATATAGAATAGAATAAATACTTATTTGCATTATCCTGTTATCACAAGTCTTCAACACTAGAAATCTGGCTCTAGGCTAGATGACAGACGTAGGGAAGATAAAACAAATCGCATTAACTAAATCCTGAGAAAACATGGTCTGACGCTTAGTAGTAGTACACGTGGAAGACAAGTAAACAAATACAAAGACTTTTCCGATTCAGTATACCTTATGTGTGCGTGTTTGTATGTGTGTGGCTGTATGTATGTGTCCGTGTGTACGTAAGTACGTGAGTTTGTGTGTGTGCGCGTGCTTACGTGTGTGTATGAGTACTGCTTATCACGCACATTTAGGAAAAATGAGACATCCGTATTACGAGGTAAGGTCGACGGCTTCCGAAAATAGTGGAAGTTGTGAATGGTTCGTCTCTATGGAACAATGAACAGTGGGTTACTTAAATGTAGGAAAGAGAAAAGGCTAGTGTTGATACTCAACAGGAAAAAAACATGTACTGTATATCATGTAGAGTGATACACACACACACACACACACACATATATATATATATATATATATATATATATATATATATATATATATATATATATATATATATATGTATATATATATATATGTATATATATATATATATATATATATATATATATATATATATATATATATATATATATATATATATATATATATATATATATATATATATATCCAATACATATTCGATCTCCTTCCTTAGATCACACAAGGAGGATCTCAGCACAGTGTACGTACTCCGTAATATCTGCCAGGATCCCATTGTGTGCATTCATAAATCAGACAATCTATAAATATTTTTATGGTGGGTAGGTTGCCGACCTTATTTTTACATTTTGTATGACCTACTCTTAACGATTTCCAACTGCCGAGGAATTTTTAGCATTCGCAACTTGCACACGAGACTTCCTATATTTCGCCCTTATCGGTTAAGACTATTCATCCGATCTCACTACCCAGGAGATCAGAGGGAAGTATAACATCACTAGGAACCAATAGTTCTGAAAAAAAAAGTCCATCAATTATATTCTCTGTACTGGAGCGAACCTGGTACCTTTAGAATTAGAGGCGGGCGCCATACCTCTAAACCACTCTGACCCTCATGTGATTTTACTCAGTACTTGTTGTTGTAGCAGCGATGTATTCGCTCCTGCACTGTAATTTTATGGTTACGACATTCGATTTGAAGTAAAATTAGTAGCACCGCGTGAACAAACGAAAGTAAGTAAGATAGTTTGGAGTCAACCCTGGAGATTTAAGTGTGTAGACTACTGTTAATAATAATGAGACAGGAGGGCGCCAATGCTTAGGTCGCATTGGGCGCCATACACACTAGCGCGGGCAGTGTGCGCTAAATATCTGTCAAATAAATTTACCTTGACGTATATCTCATTACATGGAGAATGCAAGACGTTTCTTCTTTGTGGTGCTTTTCACATTCCTTTCGTCTTCTCATTCTTTCTTCTTACTACTTCTCTTTAACTTTTCATCATCTTCATTTGTCCATGAAACAGCAATATGTACCCACAGTAGACTTACAGGCGTCATTGAAAGAATCAATTTTAATATATCAACGAAATATTCCTCAAAATTCTGGGCGAAAAATGCTACGACACTCGCTCCATTCTCGCTCTGCTGACAGTGTTAATTCATGAATTGCATGCCATGCCGTATAACGTTGACGACCATGTATCTTCAACTCCTACGGTCTCTAGTATCTTGATCAGATATGTTTTCAATCTGCTCCTATGTCATGCGATAATTTTGTTGAGGCACGTAGTTCTGACATTCTTGTCTTCTGTTTGAGTTGAATTTACCAGTTGTTACCACATCCTATGTTCCATCTGGAGCTGTAAGGTATTGACTGATTGATTGACTGAATGATTCATTCATTGATTAGATTCTCCAGTGTTTCTCTTCTCATGGTGTGTCCACGGAAGTTTGAGCGTCTACACATTATCGATTTGATTAATTCGCGAATTTCCTCTGTTTCTCTCAGAAGTTTGTCATTTGATTTTCTGGGTGTCTAAGGTATCACAAACTGTGTTAGTTACAGCAACAATATTCTCCAGGCGTATCCTCGTAATACTGAAATGTTGTGCCAAACTAAAGACGTAAAAAAATGGGAAAGAAAAAAGTCTATGTGATTGTCATTGCAGCAATGCAGACGCTGTTAATACCACCAAGACAGAAACTTCTTCGTTGATCGAGATAAGTGCGTTCCAAAATTGCTTCAGTGACCAATATGCCCCGGCTGATAAACTAGAATTGGAGAATGTGGGAATTAGTTTGAAAGGTTATTTTTTTCTGACGTGGTAGTTGTGACTAATCGTGACTTTGTCACGGGATTGTCTCCCCTGCTCTGCAGTTGCGGTCCAACAACAGTCAAACTTAGAGTATAAAATGACGGTTTTTAAAGGTATCAACCTTCGCTCAAGATTACTCTTAGCAGAGATATAAATAGAAGAATGATGCTTCTATTATAGGGAGCCTCACAGGATTTTAAAGAAAAGCAACCATAACAACTGAGATCATCTAAGCTGTCATGATTTTTTATTCTCCCGCCCCTTCTATGAGGAGAAGATATTTGCTCGTATTTTCGAATCCCCCAGCTGAAGACGATTCAGCAAAATATTAATTTACTAGCAGCTCTGTAGGGTTATGTATTTTTTTAAAAACTAAGACATACGGGTGCAAATTCATTTAATACTGATCAAATCAACTATCGATTTGTATTTACAGATAGCAAATTTAAAAATCAATTACAGTTTAACTAGATTAAAGTTTGTGTTAGAGTTTGTGGTGAGACTCTTTTTGCGCATCACTTAGGATGTTGCATTTGAAAACATGGTGGTGCAGAGTCCGATGCGATTGTGTATGCGTGGTTACGACATGACGTATGGGTGTTTGCGGGAGCAACTGGGGATTATTATGCTGTGTGTCAATGAAGGAACAGTGTTTGAGATTTCGTAAGGTGTCCTGAAGGATTTGCAAAGCGTATTAACATGACGACTATAGGATTTTGAGAAGTGTGCTGAGAAGAAGTCATGTTCTTGACAAGAGATTAGTAATATATGTAAGATATCATAAGTCACTATGGAAATGTCAGATTCTGCGTGATTGCATAGAATATAATAATTACCGAGAGTGGATGGATCATAAATAATATAAAGGACTAATGCTGGTACTATGTACCTGTCGATGGATAAATTAATATTTGAATGGATCTCAGTAAGATAATCAGTTATGGTCAAGATGTTATGGATTCCCAATGTGGAAGTCATTAAATGATCTCAGTATTAAAAGCGTCTGTGTGAAAAAAAATGGATTTGAATTATTAATCGAATTATACTCGGTCAGTCGTATTCAACGTTGTGTTATAAACTGTTTCGCCCATTCATTTATCGGAGCAACATAAATACACACAGTCACGTGACAGTTTGTGTATGGAAAAAAATGAAGCACTCACGTATTTTTTTTTTCATACGCAATTGATTTGAAGTTAAAATATCGTTAACAAGTTACTTTGCTGGGCCTGATTGGGGTACTTATCTTTGATGCTGTGTTCCATCATTGCTGGTTCCAAGAGGTATTTTAATGTCACAGACTTCAATCAGTCAGTCGGGACGTTACCAATTCAAAAGTACGCAATTTTCTGTTTGTTTTACCTATTTTTACGACCAACTAATTTAAATATTTAAAACAAAGACAGAAATGCTACTTATATGCACTAGCCGTCACGTATACGCCTGGGTTTACTGGGTTTACTAATACAAACTTTACCAATACTCTGCTGCGATGTGGTGAAAGAAAAAACCAAATAATTTTAGTGTAAATGTTAAGTTTTGGACTCCAAATTGACAGCCTTGAGCCCCTATCAACGTGTCTATCTATGGGGCACTACCCCAGAAAAGAAAGAAAAACTAGTATTGTGTAGGATTGTACGTATTTATGTTACACAGTCTTCAACATCTAATAAAACTACGCTGCTTACGTATGGTTTTGTAATATTTTTGTGTGTCCTCCTGCCTTTTAAAAATTTATCTCATGTTGTATCATGTTGCACTCTTTGCAATGTTTGACCTTTAATTACATGAAATAAATAACGGACACTTTAAATTGTCTTGTTAAAATGACGACCTCAAATTATTATCTGTCCTCTTCTGTGCGCAAAATTAGCATTTACCTGACAGGTTTCAATGAGCAGTAAAAAATAGATCTTCAGCACAGTTTCCACATTATGGAATGGTGCGCGTATAAATCTTAAAATTTTTTTTTTTTTTTTTTTTTTTTTTTTTGTAATATCGATTACTTCTAATGTGTAAGCTGGAAAAGGAAGCATTTTCTTTGTCATTCACAAAAACAAGAAGTATCGAAGCTCTTCTTAAAAACACGTTGCTTCATTGTCTTCAGAGTATATTTCAACAGACTTTCTGAACCTAACTTTTGGCTGCTTCATCACCTTATGTAGCTAATCGTCACAGTCTTAAAAGACAAAACAAGGTATTTCTGGTATCATGTGTTATTTTTAACATATTGAAACAAACGGCTGATCACAAATAACATGAATTGCTTCAATAAACAAATGTTTGCTTGCCTTTAAAGAACAGTCTCATTGCCCTTTTGTCATAAATAAAATTGTATTCATATTTCTGGATCGTTTCTCAATTAATGTCAACATTTAGGCGAACGTACACAGTTTACAAAGTGGAAGCTTCTTTCTGGATATTTGGGATACTATTTCTATCAAATCAATCATGAATAGCATAAGCCACCATTATTGTATCATCTGTCTATTTCAAGGATTGGCTAACGATGTTTTGTAACGTAAGGTTCTGAAGGACACTTACAACCACATTTTTATGTGTGTCAAATTTACTAGCTAAATAATTTGGCCAAACCATTTCTATTGGTTTCTCGGTTTTTCATCGTCGTTGTGGTGAAATTCTAAATACAATATCTAAATTAGAATATAACAGTATAGTGCATAAAGTCAAAGATAGGATAGTACTAAAAATTTTCGTCAAGAATTGTTGTCGTCACCCACGCTTTCAGCGTATTAATTAGTTGATAACGCAATATAACCTAATAAAAGGTACCCCTTTTCAAATTCGTCCTTGACAATAAACGTACCACTTTTCCAAGTTCAAATGGAGTATTTGCCTAGAATACATTGTAGAGGGGAGGGGAACGGATAGATAACCCAATGCTAATCGCGTCTCGCATTGTTTCTAAAAATAAAACCAACTTGCTAGCCTTGTCTAGGGCGATTTTCAAAATACGATGCAAAAGTTAGAACATGTAGACGATTGGGTCACGAAAACAGGCTTAGCTCTTATTGCGAATGACGTAATTCTCACGTAACACGGGAGAGTCTCGTAATTAGCTTGAAAGTACATAGGAAAAGAGGTGAACAGGTGGCAGTTCTAGAAATAAACAACTAACATAGAAAAAATATGGAATTTTGAACCAAGCCACTTATCCCCATAACAAATTATATATTCGTGTACCTTAGGACTTGCTGACCAAGAATATGTTGTTAGTTACATAAATAGTCCATTAAATAATCAAATATTGGTAATAATACTATAGTGGATCGGACAGACTGTCAGGACAAGTCATGCCTGCTTAATTTTTTACGGCATTTGTTTTGGAAAAAAATTAAGGGAAATAAAGACTAAGATGGTACGGTGAATTGGATGGGATGAAATTTGAAGGAAGGCGAAATATCATTGGCTGACCTCAAAACTAAAAATATACTAACCGAGTAACGTAGGAACCGTTGAAGTTTATTTTGAAAGACTTTATTTACAATTGAGAGATGGAAAATCATTGGCCAGCTTACCAAAGCTGCGTTTGAAATTATAAGGCTTTGTCGCCATTTTTCAAAAACCTTAGATGAAGCAGGTGCGTTAAGAGCAGCATTGCTGTAGACCATATTTATCTCAGCAGTCTGGACAAAGGCAGAAGGAACGAATATGTAATTCTATTGCCAGTCAACATATAACTTGTGTGTTTTTCATTGAATATTGTGGGGTTCTGCTGGCACTTATCTGGTGTCAACTAATTGTCTGAGTGAGAAAGCCTACACTATTGTGAGGAGTCCCTCTTACTAAGTCTGTACTCAAGCATTTGAAAGACCAGAGGACACTGTGGCTTGTGGCCGAATCTACGACAACTGCTGTGATTCATGGGTCCAGATAAGTCATAATATCTGGCCTGGGACAACTTATCATAATAAATTTTGGACAGATCTCCATTTTAAAAATACGGTTCCATCAAAAGTGCCTAAAATAAACAGTGAGGTGATTAACAAAAGAACACTGGAATGAGGATAAATTCCCAACCTGTCTCCTAATACCAGAAGTTATCATAGATTAAGAAATAATATTTGAAAATTTCATTTGTAACAATGTTCTTTGGACAAATGGTCCTATTTATGTAAATATATTTATATTTGTATACATATATATATTTTGATTCAACTGAGTTGTGGTCCTGACCCAAAATAATTTTAGGTGCAGGACAAATAAATTTGAAAAAAGAAATTCAAAACCATAAAATTTACTCACTGGTGTTAGTCAAATTCCTAATAGCATTTAATATCTGTATGTGTATGTGTTTGTATTGAATTCTTATAGCATCACTCTTACATTACCCTAGACACTGTATGTAGCTTTCAGTCACGCTAGTCAAGAAAGAATATAACTTAGAGTGAGATCGTAAGGTGGTAACAAGAAAGGTACTCTGTAACACAGTTGTCCATTGTTTACCTCAGGAACCTTCACAGTTGACCTCACTCAAGTACAATTATATGCACATCATTCTTCTTAACATCAAAACCCACCACATATATTGGGGTCTCCAAATCCGGGATTAGAACTTTGTATAATTAGAGGATTGTTTGAAATGAGAATCTCATACAACTTATATTAGCTAACTCCAGAAATGTAATAGTAGCATTAGTAGATAAATTTAAGATTGTATCACCATTGTATTAGAAGTTAGGAACACCCCTAATAATAATAATATAAGTGGAGATTTTGTTGATAAGTTGTCTCAGCCAGAAATAATTAGTTAAATATAATTAGTGTTTGTTTTGAATAAGTTAGGATTGTCTTGGAACTTTATTAGACCTGTTTCAGTTAGAATGGCTGACCTAGCTAAGTTCCGATCTGCTGCTGTGCAGACTGCTAAAGAGATGGGTATGGGTGGACCAGAGCTGGTCCAGTATGTAACCTCAGAGGTGGACAAATTTATTGCAAGAGAAGATAAAAGATTAGAGAAAGAAGCAGAAAGAAAATTAGAGGTTGAAAAAGAAATCAAGAGGTTGCAGATTGAGGCTGACAGAGAGGCTAGGGCATTGGAGACGGATAGGGAGGCGGAGATTAAAAGGCTCCAATTAGAAGAAAAAAAGGCTGAAAGAGAAGCAGAGGAAAGAAGACTGGCTACAGAAAAAGAAGAAAAGAGATTAGCTGCAGAAAGAGAAGCAGGGGAAAGAAGACTGGCTACAGAAAGAGAAGAAAAGAGACTGGCTACAGAAAGAGAAGAAAAGAGATTGGTTGCAGAAAGAGAAGCAGAGGAAAGAAGACAGGTTGCAGAGAGGGAAGCAGCAAAGGAGGAGAAGAGGTTACAAAGGGAGCACGAGCTACGACTAAGGGAGTTGGAATTTCAAGGCCATGCTCCTGAAAAAGGTGCCAGCCCCTTTGCCTCAGATGCCACTGCTAGTCAGGGAGCCTCAACCTCAGCTATGGGTTTTCATGTAGACCATTTTGTTGAGAAAGACGATGACATAGAAGGGTATTTAAGTAGGTTTGAACTTTTGGCTACCACGTATGGGTTAGAGAGAGAGAGGTGGAGCCTCAAGTTATCCCAGGGTCTTAGGGGAACAGCTTATGAAGTTTTTGCCAAGATGAGCAGGGATGACCAAGACAATTACGACATGTTAAAGCAGGCTCTGTTATTAAGATATGAAAAAAATGGTGAATTTTATCGTAAGAAATTTAGAAATGCCAAACTACTGTCGGGTGAGACCTATCACCAGTTCTCTGCACGGTTAGAGACCTACTTGGAGAAATGGACTGCTCTGGGGAAAACCCAAGATCTTAAGGAAATGATCCTTATTGAGCAATTAAGAGAGTCCATGGCTTCAGACCTGAGAAAGTATGTGTTTGTATTGAATTCTTATAGCATCACTATTACATTACCCTACACACTGAATGTAGCTTTCAGTCACGCTAGTCAAGAAAGAATATAACTCAGAGTGAGATCGTAAGGTGGTAACAAGAAAGGTACTCTGTAACACAGTTGTCCATTGTTTACCTCAGGGATCTTCACAGTTGACCTCACTCAAGTACAACTATATGCACACCATTCTTCTTAACATCAAAACCCACCACAGTCGTCTTCAGAAATCATGAGAAGAACGTCAAAATTTTACTACAGTATTTTTTCAGAATGTTCCGTGTAGTGTCCGGGAGGGATGTGGGGAGAGGGGGGGGGAGAGAATGGTGTCTCTTAAGAAACAAAGAAATAATAGGTGTACTGCGCCCTCAAGCATGTCGTACAAGACTAATACCTAGATGTGGGAACTGTCCTATGTCTTTTATATACTCAGAGGTATGACTTGCTATGTGTAATTTAGGTAATCCATGTGGAGTTGATGTTGGGATGAAAATAAATGGAATAAACGTTTGTATATGTATCCATTTTTATTAAATTATCTGAAAATGGCAATGAGCTAATCTACACGAGTTACTTCCGGTGTTGAACCGCTATTATTGAGCAACCTCGAGTTCTTGTTTTCTGATTATGGGTTTTCTAAATACATTATTTGCCAAAAATAAGAAGAAAATTACGAAGTAAACTGTGATAGAAATCATTAAAAAAAACTAACAGGGTAATGCTTTCTTCGGAACAGTCTTTATCAAGCGCAGATAAACGTGTTTATGTTAGATATAACCTTTAAAAACGATGCAGCCAAACGAGCGTTAAAATTAATGTTTTATCACACATTTGTGGCCCCCTCATTGCGCGAGGCAATAATCGAGTGCATGCTATAGAACCTCCTCCGTGAGTTCCTGTGGGTCTCTGATAAGACAAAGAAAGAATATGCATACTGTTCCCTGATACATGTCGTACAAGGCGACTAATATGAAATTGTGCATGAGGCCGGCAACCTCATCAGGTCAAACATATTGCTACAAAAATACATACCTCCAACCAATGAAGGATAGAAGAGATAGCAGGGCCCAACAGCAAGGTGAAAAATTCAGGAGACTAACAGTAATAACTTGTAAATCCGTTTGTGGAGGTCGCAAACCCAATACGGTTATTTCAAAATGTGTCGTCATTCACACTAAGATTGTGAATGCCTGATCTACAAGCCTACTTATTGTTTGCTGTTGTTGTGGACTGCCTTGTTCTGTTCTTGTGCCGATTTATTCCTGGTTAAATATTTCTTCTTCCGTTCCAATTGTTTTGGACGATTCCATTCTGCAGCTGGAAGGTGAAAAGTCGTAGATAACAGCTTTCATTTGCCCATTTGCCGGATCCTCTTATTGTTACAGTGGTTATACAGGAGATATTTAACATTTAGTGTGAAAGCACTTATAGAAATTTCAGTGGGTACTTTTTGTGAAGTAAGGTAAAGGTAAAGGATCCCGTTACACGCCCATTGAGGCATATTGGGAATATGGTGTTAGTCCCATATTTTCTTGACCGTCGGCACACTAAGGGTGATGTGGTCAGCATCACGCGGGCCGCCTTAACCTTCCCAGAAGTTGCTCTGGTACCCAATTTGGGGCTGGGTCGACCCAGGAGCCGTTTGTGGCCTAAATAAATCCCACCTCATCTGGGGATCGAACCAAAGACCACTGCACTAGGAAGCCAGTGCAATAACCACTAGTTTTTGTGAAGTAGTGTATAGTAAAATGTTTTAGGAAATCGGAAAAATAGTGTGAGGTGACATAGTGTAAGAATAAAATTTCTTCTACTTGCGTGATGTCAGAACAGACCTGTCAAAGAAAAGCATCATGTATACTGTGAATATAGTTCTAATACTGGATATAAATCCAGTAACCAGGGAGGATCAAGCTGCCGATCGTGCCAAGTGACGATGCTATCTACGGCGCCATTTCAGATTGGGCGAAAAGAAGCTCTCGCGGCAAGCAGAAGGGGGGGGGGGGAGAGAGAACATCAAATGGAACACCAGGAAAATAAGCAGCTGAGGGCTGTCACCTCAGGGGCGCATTCCCATAGTCATTTTCGACTGAAGAGGCTATTAATATTAGTTCTAATACTGACGTTCAAGACCCAGCAGGAGTCTGACTCTGAGGGAGACAAAGAAATAATATAAATACTGTTCCCTTAGGTAGTAAAAAGCGACTAATGAATGGCTGTGCATGACAAGGGCAAGCTCATTATGTAAGACCAATCGTTACAGAAACTACCACAGCAACAACACCGGGTGCTTCAATCCAGGCTTATTGGTAGAGTGCTATCTGTGGTAGTGACCCGATGCTTCCTATCAAGCACAAATGGGAATGTATTATTCTATATATAATATCCCAGCTTTTTCTGTCTGTACGTAACGCTCAGGGATGCAACTTTGGTTGAAAGTTAGACATTAATTGTAAAGTTTCCCTTACATGTACTCTCCCGAAAATAGTAACACTTGCCAAAGAAGAATGCGCAAATGACGGTGTGCACAAAAATATATTTATAGAATGTGTGATCCCGTATACACACATTGGGATCCTCGCTGCTGCTACGTAGTTCTTGTACTGTGGTGAAGGCAGTGGTTTTTTTAAAAAATACTTTTGAATAAGTAAAATTGTCGTTAGTTATTGGTTCTTTTGAATTTAGTTCCCGTCTTATGACGTTCTTTTACACTAGTATATATATATAAATTTTTTTTTTTTTGATATGTGAAAGTTATAGTTCTGATTTCTGTTCCAACAATTTTTTTTTCTCTACAATCTGAACTCTTATCTCTTTCATATTTTCTCATGCGCAAAGAACTATTAACATCCACATCAATAAAATTACAGTAAAAGAAAATAAATAAATAGTTAAAGATGAGATCAGACGGACAAGAAAAAAAAGTAGCATTGAATAAAGAAAAGTTCATGAAGCAAGACTTTACCATTTTCGCGATGCTCTCAAACAAACTTAAGTAGCAGCATACGTTACTGTCAGTTGAAATGCTATCGCGGCCTAGTTACCGAAGGGTTCTTGATTCGGAACCTGACCGCATCACGCTCCAGTCTACTCATCTGTAAATGGGTGCCTGACTCTGCACTTGAGTTAGGGAAGGCAATGACAGCAAGGAAGGGAACTCGCCCCACCTCATAAAACTGGACCTAGTAAAACGAAGTCTCTAACACTTTACTCCTTATGGCAGTATCTTCCCAAGGAATTGACTACATTCAGCTGCACTGTGGGGGTAAGGATGCCATCACAAGACCTCGCACTACCTTGACAAATCCCTAAGGCTGGCTCTGATTGCGTTTAAAATTCATTAAAATTATACCTGAGATTATCGTAACCCTTTGTGACCAGTAATATGTGAATACATGTAATCGCAATATGATGAGGAAAACATGGAAAGAACTTGAGTGGATGGCACGAGACAGGAGGGCTTGGCATGTGTTTGTTGAAGGCCTATGCTCCTTTGGGAGCTAAAGGGCTTTGACTGAATGATTGGCAAAATGTCGATGTTGATATTTGTGGTGGGTTTTGATGTTAAAAGGTTAAGTATTAATTGTCTACAGATGTGAGGTCAGCTATACAAGTCCCTGAGTCTAATTGTTGATGAAGTTGTTCTCAGGGTACCTGTCTGCTACCACCCTACGACCTCAATCTGCTATATATTTTGAACCTAATTATATGTTATGGTGTCTGGATGTTATCTGGCTAAGTGTCTAGGGTAAAATGCAATGTAATGTTAATAAAAATGACAACAACGACACCTATAACTTAATGAACACGTAATTAAACAAGTCGCTGAGTAAATTTTGAAATGAAAATCTTTTTTACAATTTATTTTGCCTGTATCTCAATGGCTGGGATACAGGACTGTTTAAAACTCAAAATATAATGCAATTTATTCACAGCAAAGTAATTTAAAACAACAACTGTGTCTGTTATTATTAATATAAATTTTTCCTGACTGGAAGTGTTCTGATGAAGCAATAACTCCTATGAATGGGCACGCTTCGGAGGAACGCCTTGTATCCTCATGTCAAGAAAACTGATTGATATATTAATGATGGAGAGTATGGTTAAATGAACTAACACATGCTCATGGACAATTGGGCTTAACTTTGTCATAGAACTTGTGATGTCCTTCTCACAACCACCTTCTTCCCGACTGCAACGTCTGAATACTGCTTCCGACTCTTTAGAATAAAGGCAAACAGGTAGTTTTTGCCTCGAGCTTGCAACTTCAGGAGTACGTATATTTTGGTATGTGGCTCACTGATTGTCTCAAGATGGAACCCGCATCAATGAAATAATACACAATTTGTAGGTTAACCGGCGATCAATGGGCACATTCAGATCGCCACTGATGCAGAACAGCGAAGGCACTGGTCATGCATTCCTTGCTTCTGAAGCTAACACTACTTGTGAGATTTTAATTTTCGAATGGAAACTAATGCTGGTTTCAAATCGTTTTTATCACTCCTCTTAGTCTATTCTACCACAGCCAATCGAATTATGTTATGCCCACTAGCCTCTTTTTTCAAAAATAAATTACACTTTCAAAAATGTACCGTTCCACCCCCTTTTTCCCCTACGGGCAAAGTTGAGTGAGGACTTCAATGTGTATGTCTCTGTGTCTTCTCTTTACTATATTCTGTTATTATCTAAGCGTTTTTACTGTAAGATATTATAACATTATGGGTAGTATTATCTTCTAATAAACAAATATTATCATTTTATTTGTCAACTGTCCTTGCTTTTATTTTATTATTCATCGAGGTTTCATTGGGCCACCCCTTCTCTCCCCTTTTTTTAATTTCAGTATCACACTGCATAAGCTATCTTTTCAAATATGCCTCCATGCAAATCCCCCACTTACATTTCTCTCTCTCTCTCGTTCGTTTTCAAAACGAAGAAGCGCGTTAGGATTTCATCAGAAAATACTATCACTGTATACAGGAAATGCGAGCCTGTCTGTGTGTTTATACTAATCGTCTCCCTATTTAAGTGGTTATACATTCAAACTGCGCTACTAATGAACGGGGTGGGGCAAGCAGTGCAGTTTCCTCTCATTCAATAGCAGATACTACTGCTTTATTTCACTTTAACTTTTTGGGGAAAAAGTGCCCTAGCAACAGCGTAACTAAGGGCAAGTAGTTTTATTCAAACTCCCAACCATACATTCACGTTTAATGTTAGATTAAGCAAGTCTGTGACGTCAGCTGTCGCCTGTCGTTCTATTTATAATTTCTCTCACTCTTTCTTGGAACGAACACGCCTAGGTTGTCAAACTGTTACAGTTAATTTCAAGGACGGAGTATGAAAAAGCTTGTAATATTGAGAGATGGTATCATTCACTTTGCGTTAAGGTTTTCTCAAAACCTGCGCGACTGCGGGCTATGGTGACGATGTTGGGCACAACTCCCCTATTTTATCTCTATAGTATTTGAATTTTTATATTAATCTATAATATTTTTTCTATTTTGATCGGGGTATCAGGGATCTTACTACAATATTGTCAACTGACAATCAGTAAGTTTTTGAATGCTATTGATATGGACCACACTGTAATTCCTGCAAGTGAGATTCACTGTAGCTTTCTACAAAAATATAATACACTTATTTTTCTCAAATGTTATTGTTCGTAAATTTGTTCTTGATGTATTATGAATTACGGATGGACGCTCAATGCGCTGATTCTGAAAAAAAAATGGAATAATATATAAATTCAGGGAAAATATCAGCTTCTTACATGCAAATAATTTTTTTTTTACTTTGAAATTTTGATTCATTTGTCTTGTTCTTTTTAAAAGTTTTAATGCTTTTTTTTTTTAGTTTTTAAATAAATGTAGGCGCGCCACCAAAGTCGGCGCTTGCTGCAGGCACATCGCCTTGCATCACACAAGTGCCGGTCATGAGCGCGATCTCCCATTTTGACGTGGAATTGCCTCCGTCCTTGACATTACTAGTAAAGGATAATACATACTGTGCGTGGTGTGTGTGAGATAAGTGTCAGTGTATGTGATATGAGATAAGTGACGTGTCTGTCTGTGTGTAAGACAAGTCTCGGTTGTGTGGGTGGATAAGTACATTTGTACTTTATGTTAGTTTATGAGTTTGTCTTCCGATGTTTTAATGTTTTTGTACCTCGTGGGTATCTTCTACTGTGTGGATGAGTGTATTCATCCTTCGTGTTTGATGGGTGTCTTAAGGCCTGTAAGGATAAGTGTGTTTGTATATGTATGTTGGATTAGCATCTTCTACTGGGTTTTCGTGAGTGTGTTTGTACTTCATATTTGATAAATGCGCTCTGACCTGTGTGGATGAGTGAGTTTGTATTTTGTGTTACACGAGTATGTTTTCTGAAATGTGTTGATTATGTTTATGCTTCGTGTAACATTATTTTGTATTTGCTGTGTTTTGATGTGGTTATTTCTACTGTGCGTTAAAGGCGTGTTTGTACTTTTGATGAGATGAGTTGAGTCTTCTGGTGTCTGTGAATGAATGTTTTTTGTTAACTTTGAGCCGTATAAACTTGCCTTCAGCTGTGTTAGGATGTGTGGTATCTCCTAATGTGTGTGGCGTGAGTAACTGTTCTGTTCACCAGACACGAGTGGACGTCTGTACTGTGGATTAAATGTATATTCTTAAATAAAGAAGTCCCGCCCGAGCAAAAATCGTACAGATCTCTGTAGTAGTTCTTGTTGTCGTTGCTGCTGTTCTTGTTGCTGTTATTGTTGCTGTTGTTGTTGTTTAACTGGGTCTGCTGAGCATGTCGCTCGTTTACAGCCAATGCCAAGGTGAAGAATTATTGGTATTATCTACATTGTGGATATAGACTTTTCCTTCCTTTTTTGACAAGTCATATCTTCGATCGTTACATTTCCCTGTGACCTCCTCCAACTCTCTTTTGTGTTCTTCTTTTTCTTTTTTCTCACCCGCTCCATATCACATTTTCTCGCTCTCATCGACCACGGTTATCTTATCATACCTTGTCAGACTTCGTCACTTACCATGCGGTATTGGACCGCTTGATCTGTTTTGCAGCCACGTCGACGTCTTTGTATGATACCTCGCTGACCAGACGGATTGAGAGTCTACATTTAGCAAGATTCTTGTTATTACATCAGACACACGATTGAGAGATAACAGAGTAATCCGTGTTACCCCGACGGCATGGGCGAAAACCCAGACTTTTTGTCGGGGGAAAGTAGATAACAACGTGTGACATGGGGACATGGTTTGCAGGCAATTGCTACTAACGATTGCCTCAGTTGACGAATATGGATAACAGATGGTTTTTGGAGATAAATGTCAGTTAGCAAACATGAAGTGCCCAAATACACGGCAGATTTCACTGGGATGTCGGAAGATACCAATCTTGTTAAAGATTAGGACACAGAAAGTGATGTAACACTTTTGGCAGATTGAATTTGTCGTAATAATCAACTACGAGAAAATTGAATGTGTCGTAATAATCAGCTACGAGAAAGTAACATCTTGGAAGATATTATCATTGATATGTCTGTGTAGTAGTGAGATTTTAAACATGATAAGTGACAACGGAAGTGGCATGACCCTATATGGTCATGGAGTTTCAAAATACCATGTAAAGAGCAAGATCTTATGTTGTCACGTAGTAATGTCTTACATTAGGGTAGGAGGGGACCCCTACCAAAATCAGACACTTATTTGCAATTGGGTTGGCATTTGAGATGCTAAGATAGACTACTCCTGATTGGATCTCTCTTCAACAAAGCAACATGGGTATCTAGGCGAAAACTTTGCTTATAACATACCGCTTTGTAAGACTACTTCACTCTCAAGGAGAGTTCACAGACAGCCAAAATAACAAAATAAGAGCTCATCACCAGGACAGGCCAACGGATTAAGAGTAGCTGCCAAAATGAGAGAGTGTAAAACTCCCATAAAAGTAATATAAGCCCAATCCTTAGAACCCTCCTCAGATGGAAATAGCAAAAGGATTCAGTACACTGTAAACTTCATCTATCTGAAGGATTACTGCATCTTAAACTAGTGTCATAAGAGGTTTTGATGTTACTAAAGTATAGGCTATCCTGGACAAATAGGTGTATCAGAGGATACCAGGATAGTGCCAGATAAGAAACTGGTCTTATAAGCAATACCCCCTTCTCTGAAAAGAGCAAGGGTGTATAGACATCAAAGTGGGGTCAAGCTATGTAAGTTCCCATAGAAGATGATGATGATGTATTCTGAGTCCCTAACTGCTACCTCTTAAGATCCCACTAAGCTTAATAATTAACTGTTGAGTTATATTTAGCTACTTGTCTAGGGTAATTTGTTTATTTTAATAGTTAATAATTCCAAACAGAACTTAACTTTAATAAAATTATTAAGCAAGACTGTAGGAAATTTATATACAATTTAATTGTCCTGAACCTCAATCTTTTCAGGTCAGGAATACTCAAAATAAATTAAATGATATTTACAGTTCCAAATAAATAAACTGGATAATTTCTTCCATTATGAATATTGTTAGCTGGGAGACTTTTTCAGGCCATAAATCGAGGATTCCTCAGCAAGAGAGAGGTTGGTAAGAAAACAAAGATGGCTGTATACCGCTCCACCTATGTCCCAGTCTTGACATATGGATGCGAGTCATGGGCAATGACTACAACCCATAAAAGCCAGATCCAAACCTCAGAAATGAGATATCTGAGGAAGGTGGTTGAAGTAACAAGAAGAGATATGGTACGCAACCAGACGATACGTCAAGGCCTAAAATGCCACCCCCTACAGACCCAAGAAGAACAGTCCCAACTAAGATGGTTTGGCCATGTCTGCAGAATGGGAGAAGATCGGCTACCACGACAAGCATGGGAAACAAAGAGCCAAGGATCCAGATCCCGAGGACGACCCAGAGTCCGCTGGGAGGACAACATTAGAAATCTTTGAAGGACCGAGGACTAGAATGGAACCAGGCCAGGAGGAAGACAGCCGATAGAATAGTCTGGCGCTCTCTCTTCCAAACCTCTACACCTCACGGTAGAAGGGGAACGACTAAGTAAGTAAGTATGAATATTGTTCACAGGGGCTACTATTCATACTTTCTGTTCTTCTAGATGTTAATTTTCACTGTCACAATACTGCATGTATTATCTAGACATGTTCTATGTCCTTTAGGTCTCGTCATAGAAGGTTTTTCTATTTTAATGGATATTTTCAACTGTGGTGATTCTTTTGGATGTGCTTTCAATGGTCTCTATATGAGACTTATCTTGTTCGGCTGCTGAACTTCATTCGACAAGTCAGGACCACACGACTTGCAGTTTCGTGATGAGAAAAGTTGGGTCTAGCTCCTAATATATGCGGAGCTCTTGTCACACACAATCTTCCTCACGAGTGAATGCAGCTAAGTGGTAATGGTGAGACAGAACCTGGAAGAAAGGATAACCACATTCCCTGTAGGTATCTGCTTCAATCCACACACACATATATAACACCACATCTTACCCTTCTCAGTTTCTGTGCTAACAATTTGCACAGGACATATAATTTCTTTTCCTACAGCCAGTTCCATGTAATTATTCTTTTTCGGTACTATTCCAATGATAGTGTCCTTCTCCCATGATTGTCTTCAGTACGATAATCAGGTTAAGTACCATATAGCATGTAACATCTTGATTACTTCATACCAACAATTCCCGTGCATCTATTTCATAATCTTGGAACAGTGTACCACTCCAGAAGAAATTACTTATTTAAATCCCTACTAAAACATATTGTCGTAATTGTGCCATATTTGCAAACATTATACAAGTTTTTTTCCATTTCGAGCCTGTCTGTAAAACTACACACGTTCACAATTTAGGTCAGTTTGACCGCAACACATCTGTCCTGTAGTTTCACTTTCTACTTAGCATCGAACACACAGGCTGGTTGTACACAAACTAATTATCAATACTATAAACAAATATATATAAAACTATATAGATATCTCTCTTACCCTCAGGCAAGGTACACACAAGCTGACCAGGCCCTCAAAGGAACTTTAGATCTGCTCTCAGGTCAGGCTGGCAAAGGCTTTTGCATTTACCGTGTGCCAGATTCATGCGCTTGGTGTAAAATTTCAAATCGAGTGGCGGAATTCCGTAAGACCCTGTTGCTATTTATAGAACTACACCCGCCCAATCGGAAGTACAGTCAAAAAGTCTTCTAAAGAATTATGACTTAGGCGTTCCTCAGCTTGCTTGTATAATCTGACTAATTTTAATTATTTTATAGTACAGTTATTATTGGACCGATTTAATTTATTAAAAGTGATAATTAAACGGCCAATTGCTCTCTATCATTCTATATGGATATTCATTAGTTATTTCTTTGCATTTTAATCTGGGTAATTTTTAAGTAATTAATTCGGGTAATACCCTGATCTGAAAATATCACAAAAATATATTTTTCTACTGCAATAAAATATTTTTATGAGGGAATCTTCCTGCTTATCTCTTAAGTAATATCAGCGCTAAAATTTGAGATATTTCCTTCTGGTTAACTATCTTTAGTTGTTTAGAAATAAAATATCACAGTTCGGTCAAAAACACAAAATAGGTACTGTTATCGAGTCCAAAAGGTTTCTTTATCACTACTAGAACCAAGAAGCAATACGATTGGTTGTTAAAATTGTACCTTACGCTTAGATATTATCGGGCGGTAGATTTAACTAGGTTCTAAGACTGATTCAAATACTATATTTAGTTTTAGATTCAAATATTGTAGCTAGTTTTTGAGCGGGGAATTTGAGCGTGGGGTCATACAGATTCAAAATTTTTACGACAACTAGTTGCATTAAATTACGGTCTTTGTTTTGCATCAAGCCTCTGTATTACTTCGCTCGATGTCGGGTTTGTGGTACACGTTGCCAGCAGTCGACTATATACGCCTGAATCAGAGGGTCTTGAAGACGGTTGCCTAGACAACCTAAGCAGTTATACCGACCTTGGTGGAAGGGACGTGCTTCCGCCACATTATTTGACAATTGAAGAGAAGGACTAGTCAAAACACCAGTGGGAACCAACAGCGGCTGAAGCAGACGCCAACCGACCACACACCAGCAGCTAAGTATCATTACAGCCCAGCCAATGAACACGTACACTTTTGTTTGCTAAAAAAAAATCCACCTACAATTTAGATCGTCCAAGGAGAAAACACTAATTTTTTTTTTTTTTAATAAACAACACTATTCATTTTACTCTTGTTAAACTATAAGTATTCATTAAACCTTATATCTGTAACTATAAATCTATAGTTGGATTAATCACTATTGAGTGAATTTATGTCTTCTCCCGTATGACTCATATTGTTTTAGATACATAACCATATAGAGCTATTAAAGTAATGGTTGCTGAATTCCCTTCAGCTGTGTGCTCAGAAAAACGAGCGAATGTATTTCCTTACAGAAGGGACGGGAAAATAATAAGTTCCTGACAGCTTAAATGATCTCAGTTGTTATGCTGGCTTTTCTTTAAAATCTTGTGAGGCTCCCTTCAATAGAAGCATCATTCTTCTATTTATATCTCTGCCAAGCGTAATCTTGAGGGAAGGTTGATACCTTTGAAGACCCTAACTTTATACTCTACGTATGGGCATTATTGGACCACTACCGCGGAGCAGGGGAGACAATACTGTCACAGCTCTGTAGCAGAAAGTAAAATTATGTGCAATTCCGAGTGGTGTGTCTCGCCGCGTTCTAGAGAGTCACGATGTCTGACGACCGCAAAACAGTTGTAAAAAAATCACCTCCGATATTTATCCTTCTCTCCGTCTATATCATTCCGTTACAGCACTTAAGGGGATAGGGCGTGCAGAGTCGCGACAAGATGTCTCTGTGTTATCACCTATCTACGTCTGCTTCTTTTTTAACCCGAGAAAGTCAGCTCATATTCCACGTACTATTCCCTCCCTTTTCTTTCTTGTCGCTTCCCCTTTCACATCTAAGTATGCATCATTTGCGTTGTAAGTATAACGTGGTATTCTTGCAAGAATTATAGGATTGGCATAGCAGGACAATTGTGAGGTAGAAACTAAAGACCATCAGTTCCTACCTTCGCCTTCGTAAACTGCAGAATGATGATCACAAGGAAGCTTCTCGAAATATTGACTTATAGACGAACACTTTAGAAGGTAGTCCCAAAGCAAATACTGCCTTAGAGGAGTAAAGTGTTATAGACCTCACTATACTAAGTCCAGCATGGAGAGGTGGGGTAAACAGTTCCATTCACTGCCTTTTCCTTGCCTAGCTCAAGAGCAAAAGCATGTACCCGTTTACAACTGGAAAGACTGGGCGTGTCGTGTCGATACCCTGAATCAAACCCGGCACATTTGCTGCGAGAGCAGCGCTCTAACCACTCTGTTAATCGAACGCTGTTGAGGATAGATACCAGACATAAACATTCTGACAATGTCTTGCTGTTGAGGATAGATACCAGATATAAACATTCTGACAATGTCTTGCTGTTGAAGATAGATACCAGACATAAACATTCTGACAATGTCTTGCTGTTGAAGATAGATACCAGACATAAACATTCTGACAATGTCTTGCTGTTGAGGACAGATACCAGACATAAACATTCTGACAATGTCTTGCTGTTGAGGATAGATACCAGACATAAACATTCTGACAATGTCTTGCTGTTGAGGATAGATACCAGACATAAACATTCTGACAATGTCTTGCTGTTGAGGATAGATACCAGACATAAACATTCTGACAATGTCTTGCTGTTGAGGATAGATACCAGACATAAACATTCTGACAATGTCTTGCTGTTGAGGATAGATACCAGACATAAACATTCTGACAATGTCTTGCTGTTGAGGATAGATACCAGACATAAACATTCTGACAATGTCTTGCTGTTGAGGATAGATACCAGACATAAACATTCTGACAATGTCTTGCTGTTGAGCATAGATACCAGACATAAACATTCTGACAATGTCTTGCTGTTGAGGATAGATACCAGACATAAACATTCTGACAATGTCTTGCTGTTGAGGATAGATACCAGACATAAACATTCTGACAATGTCTTGCTGTTGAGGATAGATACCAGACATAAACATTCTGACAATGTCTTGCTGTTGAGGATAGATACCAGATATAAACATTCTGACAATGTCTTGCTGTTGAAGATAGATACCAGACATAAACATTCGGACAATGTCTTGCTGTTGAAGATAGATACCAGACATAAACATTCTGACAATGTCTTGCTGTTGAGGACAGATACCAGACATAAACATTCTGACAATGTCTTGCTGTTGAGGATAGATACCAGACATAAACATTCTGACAATGTCTTGCTGTTGAGGATAGATACCAGATATAAACATTCTGACAATGTCTTGCTGTTGAGCATAGATACCAGACATAAACATTCTGACAATGTCTTGCTGTTGAGGATAGATACCAGACATAAACATTCTGACAATGTCTTGCTGTTGAGGATAGATACCAGACATAAACATTCTGACAATGTCTTGCTGTTGAGGATAGATACCAGATATAAACATTCTGACAATGTCTTGCTGTTGAAGATAGATACCAGACATAAACATTCTGACAATGTCTTGCTGTTGAAGATAGATACCAGACATAAACATTCTGACAATGTCTTGCTGTTGAGGACAGATACCAGACATAAACATTCTGACAATGTCTTGCTGTTGAGGATAGATACCAGACATAAACATTCTGACAATGTCTTGCTGTTGAGGATAGATACCAGACATAAAACATTCTGACAATGTCTTGCTGTTGAGGATAGATAATCAGACATAAACATTCTGACAATGTCTTGCTGTTGAGGATAGATACCAGACATAAACATTCTGACAATGTCTTGCTGTTGAGGATAGATACCAGACATAAACATTCTGACAATGTCTTGCTGTTGAGGATAGATACCAGACATAAACATTCTGACAATGTCTTGCTGTTGAGGATAGATACCAGACATAAACATTCTGACAATGTCTTGCTGTTGAGGATAGATACCAGACATAAACATTCTGACAATGTCTTGCTGTTGAGGATAGATACCAGACATAAACATTCTGACAATGTCTTGCTGTTGAGGATAGATACCAGACATAAACATTCTGACAATGTCTTGCTGTTGAGCATAGATACCAGACATAAACATTCTGACAATGTCTTGCTGTTGAGGATAGATACCAGCCATAAACATTCTGACAATGTCTTGCTGTTGAGGATAGATACCAGACATAAACGTTCTGACAATGTCTTGCTGTTGAGCATAGATACCAGACATAAACATTCTGACAATGTCTTGCTGTTGACATTAATAATTACAAGAAATAATAACAGAAAAATTCTATATGTGATATCCAACTGATTTTTTTTTTTTTAAATTGAGAAAACTTTAACTACCAATTTTTCTGAATGGTCAGAGTACACATTGATACACTTTTCTGCCATCCTCATTTCTTCGAGAAGGAGGGAAAAATTGTTTTTCATGGCAAACTACTAAACAAATTAATTTGTCTCTGTAAGTGTGTGCAGCAACTCTTCGTTCAGAAATATTTATTTAACTGTATATACCTCGTAACAACATTTCTATAACTGTATACAACAACGTTTCTTTAAATGTGTACATTAAGGCGTCTTTAACTGTGTACATAAATATTTCTTAACACGTGTACATCAATACTCCTTTACTTGTATACAACAACACTTTCTTAATTGTGTACATTAGGACGTCTTTATCTGTGTGCATTAAGACGTCTTTTCCTGTGTACATTAATACGTCTTTAACTGTGTGCATCAGACATCTTTAACTGTGTACATTAAGACGTCTGTATCTGTGTCAAGACGTCTTTAACTGTGTGCAGGCATCTTTAACTGTGTGCATTAAGACGTCTATAATTATGTGCATAAGCCATCTTTAACTGTTTGCATAAGACGTCTTTAACTGTGTGCATTAAGACGTCTTTAACTGTGTGCATTAAGACGTCTTTACCTGTGTACATTAAGACATCTTTAACTGTGTGAATAAGACATTTTAAATTGTGTACATTAAGACGTCTTTAACTTTGTACATTAAGACGCCTTTAACTGAGTACATTAAGAGGTTTTTATCTGTGTACATTAAGACGTCTTTATCGGTGTACATTAAGACGTCTTTATCTGTGTGTATTAAGACGTCTTTATCTGTGTACATTAAGGCGTCTTTAGTGTGTACATTAAGACGTCTTTAAATGTATGCATTAAGACGTCTTTAACTGTGTGCATTAAGACATCTTTATCTATGTGCATTAAGACGTCTTTAACTGTGGACATTAAGACTTCTTTAACTATATACATTTTTCTTCTTCTTTGATCCTTAGCCGCCGACCGTCAAAGCAGTCAGTGGCCATCATGCCTGGTGGCGTCTTGTAGGGCAACAACAAATTTTTCCACTTTGCTCGGTCGGTGGCCATCCTTCGTACAGTGCCCCAACTCTGGTTCATTCTTTGCATCTCAGCCTCCACCAAGTCGTTTTTGGTCGGCCTCTCTTTCGTTTTCCTTCAGGGGTCCATAGCATAACTGTTCTTATGATGGCATCGGGGTCTCTTCTGAGAACATGGCCAACCCAGCTCCAGCGTCTGCCAGCTATGATGGTGTGCACGTCCTCTTGCTTGCTCCGAGTAAGCAGATCTTGGTTGGTGATGGTATTCGGCCAAAAGATTCGGAGAATTTTTCTTAGGCAAGCTGTGTACATTAAGACGTCCTTAACTGTGTGCATTAAGGCGTCTTTAACTGTATACATTAAGACGTCTTTAACTGTGTACATTAAGACGTCTTTAACTGTGTGCATTAAAACGTATTTAACTGTGTGCAGAAATACTTCTAAACATGTGTACAGCAACACTCCTTTACGTGTATACAAGAACACTTTCTAAATGTGTACAGCAGTACACTTTTACTTGTGTGAACACGCAACCTTTTTATCCACTCTCCCTAACATTTTGTTTCATTGTGTAGCATTACCGCTGTCTTTTATAAATATTTCTGTCGCCCTGCAGTTGGAACTATAATGTATACTTTCTTTAGATAAAAAAGTAACATTTTCATGCACGAATTCCCATACATTTTTCATGTTTCTTGCAGCTTCGTAAGAAAATGTATTGCAACAACACTCTCTATAATAGCATTTGTGCAATATATCTATTCCCCTCTACCTATTTCATAAGCCCCCCTGTTGTCTTATTAAACAAATTCTGCACATACATTTTTCATCAGTCAATTATCATTCCTTGCCTAGGAATGTCTTGAGATGCCCACATAAACTCCATCTCCACTGCCCTATCTATACATCTTTTTCTGACCCCTCGCTACATTGTTATTTGTTTTGGTTTTCCTCTTAAAGGTCCCCTTCTTTTTTCATTTCAAAACTGGTTAATTCCGCCTCTTTCTATTGTTTGTCCTCTCTCTTTCCTTTATCTTCAGGGTAGATTTGAACCACCTTCATTCATTCCCAGTCCGCTCTTTTTTGTTCTCATTTCATTATATTTATATATCTCCTGCAGGATTTTCATTTCATTGGAATTCTCGGATTTTATTGAGCCGGTAAACTCGGGGCATATATTATATTTATCTGTCTTATTGGATTAGCTTTTATTCGTTTGCTTTCATTCATTTCTGCATGAACCTTAGTAATCATTTTAATATTTGCTTGTTCCTTCCTAGAAAATTACATTAGGAAATGTGAGTCTCGTAGACTAGAACCACCAAACCCTAGGTGAAAATGTGAGTCTCGTAGACTCGAACCACCAAACCCTAGGTGAAAATGTGAGTCTCGTAGACTCGAACCACCAAACCCTAGGTGAAAATGCCGGCCACAGAGACTTATACATGTGTTCATTCATTATTCTTCAAATATCTGTGAAGCATTGCGTTCAGGAAGTTCACTCTAAGCCTGGTGCGGTCAAGGCCTTTCCAAGTCATCTTTTTTTTTAATCCATGTCTGTATACAAGTCCCTTTTATGTTGTTTTTTTTTTTCAGTTTCTCTTACCCTGGAGATTATAGAACAAATACTGTCTTTTAAAGCTATCATTTGTTTCAGTCAATGTATGATATCATATTTCAGCGCTTTTTTTCTTTACTTCCCTAACCCATTGAAAGATTGTCATAGCGGAGTTGTAGTGAGGATAAGCTATTACTGCAGATAAATGCTTCTACGGCACGCGCCTCATATAGCCCCTGGCAACCAAGCCCAGCTCCCGGCCTCCATGTGTGGCTCAATTTGAGCCCGGTGGAACTGTTTCCACTGACTAGAGAAGAGGAGAAGGCGAGTCACTGGCGCCTTAAAGCAGCAACTTTGGGCAGATAAGGTAGTCTAACAAAAGGTAAAACTCTGAATTCAAACCACCGCTGCTTTGCGGGAATATCCGTTTATGGGAAAGGCTTTGGGATTAAACCCTGAGGATAAATCGGGAGTCTGAGTCCATAAGGCAGTCTAACGTTGATTCTTCGACATTATTCTAGCAACTCCTGCTGGTACCAAACTGTATCGGCTACTGCAGATGCTTTGGACCTACCTGCTGCGTGGAGAGGAGAAACATGTTGCATGGGCAACCGTTTGATCTCCATATAACTGTGTCCAAGCTCGCGCCCTGGAGAGGACACTCCAGCTTCACCATATAGGTATCGGCACAAAACGGGAAGTAGCAGTTACCGGTTATAAGCATCATGCCCCATTGAAGTAGGGCATGGCGCCAGGGGCTACTTCCTACAGTGAGAGAGGTTCTAGGATCTCACTGGACAGCTACCGCCCGCTTCAATCTGGGCAGCCCCCAGCCAATTAGGTACCGTCCCTCCACTGTCTGCTTTGCCCATTGGATGCATGGGGATTAGAATCAAACCCGAACTGGGGACAAGCAATAATCACAAAACAAGAAGTGATAGCAATAAACAAACTATCAGATTGAGATGTTGGTTCGTCCGGATTATGTTGACTGGACTATCCGAAAACCTACAGGACATAAACAATGTCAGAAAGACAGCAATAATCAACGACACACTTAAACGACTCCAGATCGCTATAGCTGCACTTCAGGAAAAGCGCCTGGCAGGCTCTGGAACGGTGAGCGAGAAGGACTACAGATTTTATTGTCAACAGGTAAAGGTAAAGGATCACGTTACCCGCCCATTGAAAGGAAAGATCTTATTAAAACTAGAGAACACGGGGTAGGTTTACGGTAAAAATATCGCTATCTAAAATGGTTGAACCAAGTGACAATGGATCAGAAAGCCTGTTAACGCTCCGCCTGCAAACCAGTGCAGGTCCCATCACCTTTGTTAGTGTGTATGCTCCTACTCTGCACTCTGCCTCCAAAGCTAAAGAAGAGTTCTACCAGAATCTATCAGCAGTCATCAAAAGCACACCAAGTCAAGAATAACTTGTTCTTTTTGGTGACTTCAACGCTAGAGTGAGGGCCGATAATGTTTCATGGCACTCATGTCTTGGAACGTTTGGTATTGGCAAGATAAATGAAAATGGACAACGATTCTTGGAGTTGTGTTTCATTCATGACCTCTGCGTGACCAACACCTACTTTCAGACAAAACCCCAGCATAAGGTGTCAAGGAGACACCCACGATCCAAGCACTGGCACCAACTGGATCTGATTCTTGTCAGAAGATCACTTATCATATCTGTGCTATCCACGCGCTCATGTCATAGTGCAGACTCTGATACAGATCCCTCCTTGGTTTGCTGCAAAATCAGAGCACAACCAAGAAAACCCCATCGAGTCTGACATGATGGGAAACCATGTATTGATATCAGCAAGATGTTAGAACCTGTCATAATCGCTCAATTTACCATGATCTTTAAGAAAGCTCCCAGTTTTCTGTAACAAAATCACCATGTTGTGGGCTACTAAGCGCTTAAGACAGCACTCAGTACATATGTAAAGGGCAGAATTAGACTGTCTTGCGTGCGCTATTCGTCATCCTCATTAGCCTTCTCGCTACTTATGGCGCATCCAGCAACCACTACAGTAGTCCCTCTTGCAGGAAACTCGTGTCAAAACATTAATGTACTATTTTCTACGATTGTTTACATAGTAGTGTGTTTTACACAATGAAGTAGCAAAACCCAGGCACAACCTCCCATTGGTCGCCTCTTGCGATACGTATAACGTAGTGGTAGTTCTATTCTTCCTTTGTCGTCTCAGAGACCCACGGGTCGCGAGTATCAACCTGTGACACAACAATGATCATTCATTCTCTTCTGTCATTGTCAGCCTTGAATTTCTTATTAATTGAAAGAGATTTATATCTGTACCATTCCCTTTATTTCAACTAACTTGGTCTTTTATTCAATCATTCCTTCTATTTTACTATTACATAACATTCAATTCATTCCTCAGCTTTCTCAAAACTTTTTTCTTTTCCTCTGAGACTGATCTTCTCTAACAATTATTTTTTCGCTATTTCTCCATTTTCTTACTTTCGCTGTGCCTGGGATAGGTATAAACACTCACTTTACCCATTATGACGGCTTCACTCCAGTTGCGCAGCACAAATGCTCAACAATTTCCCTTATCATCTTCGCTACATACAAGAAACACCGCTTAGAACTTACATTCCTGACAATCTTTGACATTCATTTGCTCGTAAACCCTTTGCACACACCAGGCTCCCCAGGATACAAACACTAGATTATTCTTGGCGTTATCTCCTCTTTCTAACACGGTTGGTCGTTCTCTGGCCACCATGGCCAGTGTAAACATGAGACACGATGAAAGATTTTTCTGGGCCCGAGATTTTTAACAGGCGGTTAGGAATAAGTCTTTATGTTGATAGAACAAGTCTGGCTGGTTAAAGAACTGGTAGAGCAAATGGAAGACGGCAGTTATCGACTGAAATCACTAACTGTGCTTCATTTCTTCTGCAGGATTCTTGTAATGGGCATATTTTAACGTTTTAGTTAACTAATGTGATCTAAGAAAATTAAAGGTAGTTTCATAACAAATATTGCCGTAGAGGAGCAAAGCTGCCTGGAAATATCTCGTCACCTTCCAGCTGCATACGAAGAATAAGCTTCCATTTATTTCATGTCAAATCTGTCTGTTCTGTGTCTTTCTTTCAAATTCTTTTCACATCACCTTTATCATTTGTTATATGTGTCTCCAGTTCTTCCCTCTGTGCTGCGGTATTTTTATATTGTTTTATTTTATTTATTTATTTATTGCTTGGTTACCTTGGTAGTTCCGGAACAAAGTCTGTCTATTAGCTGGTTTCTTTATTGTGCACCCTACTCTCTAGCGCCTAACGTCTGTACCTGGCCTCTTGCTTCACCGCTTTTTCGTTTTTGAGAAAACTTCGCATCGATGACCCTGTAATACCATGTTGACCCTTCTGTTATATAAAGCTTCTGTTTATTGGCTCATGTAGTAACAGGCAATTTATGTTTTTTTTTCTCACAAACATAGAGTAAGAGACACACTCCATTTAGGGGTGTCTCATGAGGCAGAGAAAAACAGGACCATCGTAAGAGACAACTGATATGAGCATGGCAACTTCATCACGTAAAACAGTTCGCTACAGAAACTACCAGTATAAGAGCACATAAATGCTGTGATGTATACTTCATGCAATGGGACTAGCTGCAGCGGGAATTCAAGTTCTATAAGGAGTGGAAACAGTAACGAAGTAGGAGGGGATGTTTTCTTATACGTACTGTAAGTGGCCACCTTTTCTTATACGTCCTGTAAATGGCCTCTTTTTTCTTATACGTACTGTAAGTGGCCACCTTTTCTTATACGTCCTGTAAGAGGCCACTTTATCTTATAAGTACTGTATCAGGCCACTTTATCATATGCGTACTGTAAGAGGCCATTTTCCCTTAGACGTACTGTAAGAGATGTGCCTAATGAAAATTCACCTAATCTTTTGGCCGAATACCATCACCAACCAAGAACTACTTATTCGGAGCAACCAAGAGGACATGCACACCATCATAGCTGTCAGACGCTGGAGTTGGGTTGGCCACGTCATCAGAAGGGACCCTGATGCCATTACAAGAACAGCTATGCTATGAACCCCCGAAGGAAAGCGAAAGAGAGGCCGGCCAAAAACAACTTGGCGGAGGACTGTGGAGGTTGAGATGCAACGAATGAACCAGAGTTGGGGCACTGTACGAAGGATGGCCGCCGACCGAACAAAGTGGAAGCAGTTTGTTGCTGCCCTACAATACACCACCAGTCGTGATGGCCACTGACTGCTTTGACAGTCTGCGGCTAAGGATCAGAGAGACAGAGAGAAGAGAAGTACTGTAAGAGGCCACTTTATCTTATACATACTGTAAGAATCCACTTTTCCTTAGCCGTACTTTGTCTTCCCTAACTCAAGAGCAGACTACACACAAATATATACATACAGCAAGGTAGATTGGAGCGTGGCGTTACTTCCTTTCGAATCCTGTAACGTTGTTTCTAGAAACCAGCTCTCTTTCCGACAAATTTAGTTTTTAATAATTCATCGTAACTGAACCAAAAAGGAATAATAATAATAATCTCGTAGAGATGATTTATGTACGATTTAAGAAAAGAAAAGTGATGTCTAAAAAAAGGGGACGTCTATAAATATATTCGTAACAGGCTAACATGTAACAAACTTGAAATATGATAGTTTGAGCTTTAAAATACTAAGTGAAAAAAATATAATTTAATGTCTGATAGATGATTCATGGAAAAATTAACGTGCAAGATATTTTGTGCGTCGACGTTTTTTGTCTTAAACTGTGCGTTATGATGACTGATTGTGTAAAAACTGCTGCTTGAAAGTTGATGAATATTTCACTGGTAAAAAATTATTATTATTTAAACTCAAGGTGAAAAATGAAACTGAAAACGCCACCTCACATTACTTAACGCATAGCTCGTGTGTGCTGTCTGTTAATTCTTCATCGTACGTTTTGATTCGATAAGATTTTCAGACGGACAAGCTTTATGGATAGTGCTGATATAATCTTTGTAAATCTCGAGCATTCTTTTACACACAATGAAGCGTCTCTTGCTTATTTATTTACCAGATGTTGGGTCTCCAATGTTCGTCCTTATTGCCTCGTCTGATATAAATTAAGTTTAGATGAGCTGCACCTTACAAGACGCTTAAAGGAAAGTTTGGCTATTAGCAACACACAAGATCTCATTGTGTAGCACCCAGTTTAGCAGTCTCGTTAGAACATAACTCGATGCTAGCAGTGGCGTTACCACGAAAGGGGTGGTGGATGGCGACTCAGGTCTCTTAACAACGGTAGTGATGAAACATAAAAATAATAAATGTTGGCTTCGTGAATTCGTAATATAAGAAAGGCTATACACAGCTGCAGTTTCCTTGACAAGGGTAATCACGTGCAATAGGATAACCTAAGTGGTAAGTGCCTGTGGGATTTTCCTCAAATGAAAACAATCTGACTCGTAATTATTCACCAACCCTAGCCAACTTTGAATCGTTTGGCTTTAACTGGTCACATAATGATAAATTAGGCTTTTACATGTAGAGCACGACAATCTGTTAAACAGGTGACACTTATTTTAAGTAATACATAAATTCATCTTCATGAACTGTGTTCGCAGAGGTGACTTTTGAAATAATGGGACACAGTATCCTTTAATAGAAGTTAGCAAATGTGCAGGCCGAAATAAACATAGCATTACTTTGTGCTCAAAGATCAGACGTCCAGTCAAGGAAAATAGCTGTTTCTTACTAACACGCTCAATTTCAGAGCGTCGCTAATAATTTAATTACTAACCAAACGAAATTCTAACCGTGGCTTGGAATACTGTGGTAAAATGGGATGTTATAAATATTTATAGGGGATTTAGTGTACTGACTGAGATCAGCTGTGAAGGTATCTATATCTAATAAGAGTAGTGTATTATAGATAACCTTACTTGCTGCCACATATATATATACCTCAGTCAGAATTATTCTGGAATAATGTGATGACTACGTTATATGTCTAGGGTATGTGTATGATGAAGTGTAAGTCATAACAACAACAGACAGATAAACAATTTAATTTATTTCACCACACTTGACAACACTGTGACACTCACATAAATAAAACACTCTAAGAGGATATCTTAAAGGAGTCACTGATAACTTTTCAAATAACAATATGTATTCATTGCTGTCATGAATGTATATGTGTCCTGATTCAAATACAAAGGGAACCAGGAATCACAATCAATTTTAATTACAAGTTATATGTACAGAATTTATTAATATGATTCTTGTAGTGACATATATTATAAATGGTATCCTATGTGTCAGTTGTGTGGTGGTAATATGAGGTAATACTGGTTTTGTTTTGTTCAAGCTCTGTTGGTATTTGTCATCATGACTTCAATAGTTTGTTTCTATGGGAACTAGTATTGGAGATGTTCTCAGTTCCTGGTATTAAAACAATTTAATTCCCCTCTTAATTTTAGTTTATATTGTCATTGTAAGATGGGGTACATAATGTTGAGCTCAGCTGGCCACATCAGCTTATCTTGCGTGATGGCGGCAGGAAAAGACTCCTCTGCTCGATTTCTCCCCTGTGCTCTGGAGACACCTCACTGATAGCTAAATGGACCAAGGAGTATGCTGTCTGACTCTGGATTCAGCAAAGCTCTGACCAGGTGCTGCTCAATAACTTTAAGACCACGGTCCCACAATTCATGGAAATAATAATAAACAGTTTCGTTGACCGGCAATGAATATAGCACAACTCCGATCTGCCGATGTCCCAGGCTTTATTTTATAAAAAATATACACTGGTGCTCAACGCACTGCTTCTTAGTAGGTTTATTACAAGATGTGGCAATGAACAGACGCTCTGAATGGTGTATATTCGCAGCTCTACCCAATCACACCACGTCTACACATCTTTTCAAAAAAGTACTCCTTTTTCACGTTTCCCCTGACAACACAAGATAGTATTTATAGTCCGACCAATCGTGTTTAGTCTTTCATTTGTTGCGCTCCAATCACATAGGAGTTAACATGGTAGGCTATTTCCGTAACGTAATGTTTCTTCAAACACGTTATAAAAAAAATTTTATGAGCAGAAATGATTTCATGCTGTCAGGCACCCCCACTATTTTATTTTGGCCATAACTTGGTAATTCCTAAACTATTTGCGTAACGTTTTACATATTCTTTGTCAGCAAACCCTAAGGAACCCAAATATATATTTTTAATAGAGCTAATATGCTGCGTTCAAAATATGCAATTTCTTCTACCTCCTGTTTCGAAGATGTGCTGTCTGGGTACTGTAATGTTTTCAAACGTAAACCGGTATAATGTCATAATTCCTAATAAGCGTTTTTCAGGATTTTAAAACCTAACTCTGGGAAGGGTAGTGAATTTTATCACTGTCGATTTGAAATAAAGTTAGTGCATGTGGCCTTACACGCGTGATGGCAGCAATTGTGTATCGCGCGACGCGTGTTTAGTGTTGCACGTGTTCGGCTTTCTGCCTCTCCCTTCTCTCTATCCTTTAGTCCATCTGTCTTTAGTTACGCCGTGTATGGAATGAATGAAATATTAAATCTAGGTCATTGATCATCTTGCGTACCTAATGGTTTTTCCAAGAAATACAGTACACGTTTCATTGAAGAAAGCGGGTAATAATACAGTAGGCTTTTACTATCAACGTGAAAGCGTTACAATTTGCAGACGAAGTAGAAAACAAGGGGGATTTCGAGTACAGTCATTGTGACAGCACTGTTCTTTACCATTCTTCTTTCCTTTTATTAAATTTATTTGTTAGGCTTTGCATTTACGTTTTAATTTATATATGGGGATTAGAATAATTCATGACAAATACATACCCCACAGAAAATATGAAACAATGAAGAATTCTCATTTCAGTTTTTTTTTTTTTAAACTCAAACAAATTGAATAAAAAAAACGTTTAAGGCATTACCAATTTGAACAAATAATTGTCTCTTGATGCTGTTTGTAAATTTAACTTTGAGGAAATATGTAAGAAATTACATCTGCTGACTGACTTCACTGTGGATTAGGCATAAAACTGTGCTGGGATGAACTGGTCAACAGGAGCGTTGTTACACGCTCCCGTAATATTTATTTTATTTCAGCAGTCTCATGCTCAGCAGTTTGTTCGTTTTAATCCACATGTGCACAGTGGTGAAGCAGACAATCGTAGCTTGTGCATGTGTTTATTCAGTTTGTTATGCCTGTCCTGAGTCGAAAAATAGTTATCTGTCCCTGCCGGTCGAGAGTGTGATAGTCGTCTTTGGGTTGGTTCTGTTCTCTTCTGATAGTCTGGATAGCTCTCTTTTTCTCAAAGTATGTGACTTCATTATCTTCTTGTTCACATTCTCCTCCCTTTTTTTGCAAGTTTATCTGCCTTTTCATTTCCGGGTACACCACAATGAGATGGTACCCACTGAAGTATGGTTCTCTTTTTGGCAGCTACCTTGTTTAGTTCATTTCTCAGATGCGGGAGTTTACCACCCTTGAGAGCTTGCAGGACAGACAGTGCATCTGTGAGGATGACTACCTGGTGGCAGTCAGAGTTGGTGTTATAAATCATATTTGCAGCTTGCTCTAGAGCTTGAACCTCAGCTGTATAGTTGGAACAGAATTTACCAGTGGGAATGTGCCTAGTCTCATAGTGGTTGTCAGGATATGAGATAAAGATACCGGCACCTCCATTCCTAACAGCATTAGTTGCTGATCCATCTGTATAGGCATGTATCCATGATTGATCGGGATAGCTTTCTTGGATCATACTCAATGTAGCAGTTCGTTTTTGCAGATCATTATACTCACATCCACTTGTGAGACCACTGACTGTTGTATTAATTTGGAGGGCACTGCTGGCCTGCTCCCATGGTACAGGGTATAGGGTGGGCTTCAGTGGTGTTGTCTTCATGGATAGGTCTTCTTGATGCTGTCTTATAAGTCTTTTCCCCCGATGCACAAAGCTGCTACGCTTTAGACGTCCCAATGCCAGATCATCTAGTCTTGCCTTCATTGGGTGCATTTGCATACTGTTGTACTTTTCCATCTGGATCATGGTTTTTGTGTCTCTTCTATGGGACAATGTCTGTAATCCAGCAACCTTCTGCATCTCTGTTATTGGTGTAGTTTTCATGGCTCCTGTAATGAGCCTGAGAGCTTGATTTTGCACCTTGTCCAAAGACTGCAGATGTGAGTTAGCAGCTGATGACCATGCTGCTGAGCTAAAACTCTAAGTGTGGTCTTATTACTCCATTATAAATCTTCTTTAGATTTCGTTCATTTGCTCCCCAGTTGGTACCTGCTAATTTTCTGAGTATGCCTAGTCGTCTTCGGGCCTTTCCTTCTGCATTTTCAATATGCTTATTCCATGTAAGCCTTTGGTCAAATGTCACCCCAAGATAGGTGGGGTAGCTTTCTTCCTTGATCACGGTTGTCCCTAGGTGTATGTTAGCTGATTTGTCCTTGGGGGCGAGGGAGAACAGTGTTGTGGAGGTTTTGTCTGTGTTTATTGTGATAAGCCATTTCTCTGCCCATGACACTAGCATGTCTGCTGCCCGCTGCATTCTATAATTTGCTGTGGTGACATTTTCATCAGCGCACCAGAGTACTAGGTCATCTGCATATAAGGCAGCTTTAACTCCTGCAGGGAGATCTTTCACCAGGTCATTGATGTAAACAAGGAAGAGTGTTGGGGAAATTACTCCTCCTTGAGGTACCCCCTGATGGAGCAACACTTTTCTGCTCTGCAGACCGTCAAGAGTGACTCTAGTTCTCCTGTTATGCAAGTATGACTGGATCCATTTCATCATGTTGCCTTGGATTCCACTTCTCCTAAGTTTTGCAATGAGGCCATCTTTCCACACCTTGTCAAAGGCCTGCTTGAAGTCGACCCAGATCGTTAGGACCTTTTTCTTCTCCTGGAAGGCATCTTCTATTGCTTGAGACAAGTAAGTAACTTGGTCTTCTATACTGTAGCATTCTCTAAATCCAGCTTGTTCCGGCACCAGGATCTGCTCAGACTCTAAATACCATTTCAATCTGTGGTTGACTATTCGCTCCATAGTCTTCCCAACACAGCTTGTGAGACTGATTGGCCGGTAACTTGCAGCCTCGGTCTTACATTTCCCTTTCTTTAGTATGGGTATTGTGATGGCTTCTCTCCATACTTGGGGTACCGTTCCTTTCAACCAGCTGTGGTTGAATATCTCAAGCAGTTTTGTCTTTGCTGCTGAGCTCAGATTTACTAGCATTTCGTTGCTGATTTTGTCTGGGCCGGGTGACTTTTGAAACTTAAGCTTGGAAATAGCCTTCTGTAGTTCTCCTAGTGTGATGGGTTCCCTCATTGGGGCAGGAGTATCTGTCTGTCCCATGGTTGCCAGTATTTCTTTTCTTATCTCTCTCTGATGGTCTATGTTAATGGGTAAGTTGCTTTCTGAACTGTATCTTCTAGCAAACAAGTCTGCAGCTTGTTTTCCTCTGAAAAGTTTGCCACCTTCATCCAATGTGATAGTCTGCCTTGGTGAGGAATGCTCTTCATTTAGAGACTTGACTAATCTCCAAAGTTTCCTGCCGTCTTTCTCAAGGTTCAGCGATGCCGTTTTAGTTCTCCAGCTTTTCCGCTTTTCTTCTAGCTTTGTTCTCTGAAACTCTGCTACAGCCTTTTTCCATTTGTTGTGAGTTTCAAGTGAAGGCTGAGACTCTGCGTCCTTTCTAGCCTTGTCCATAGCTTCCTGACGTTCTTGGAGTGTGCTGGACCAGTATGGTATGTAGTTACGCCGGCATCCTTTGGGAATGGTTTCTTTTGCAGCTTGTAGTATGCATCTGTTGAAGTCTTTTACCACTTCATTAATGTCTCTGTTCTGTACCTTGAGGGTAGACAGCAGCGTGTTCACCTGATGCCTGAATAAACCCCAGTTGGCTTTTTTGTAGTTCCATCTTGTAATGGCTGGGCCTGTACTGAGAGTTGCACTCTGGACAGTAAGAAAGATTGGGCGATGGTCGCTTCCCCCTAGTTGGTCTCCTACTTCTCTACTAATAGATCCAGCTATATCTGGTGTGGAGAAGGCAAGATCTGGTGTTGAGGTTGTGTGCCATCCTCTGGAGTAGAAGGTAGGAGTATCTGTGGCATTATTGACTAGGATTAGGGAGTGATCATCTTGCCAAGTTTCAACCTCTTCACCTCTGTGATCCAGATGGTTATAGCCCCAGCTCTGGGAGTGGCTATTAAAGTCTCCAACTGCTATAAAGTTGGTGGCTGGTACCTGTATAGAGCTGAGACTCAGGGGTTTGTTGTTCGGACAGTAATAGTTCAGGAGTTCTATTTCCATCTTGTCTACCTTTATCTGCAGCAGCTGATATTCTGCTCCATCCATGAAGGTTTTCCTTTCGTGTGCAGGAATGTTATTCCTTACAAGAGTAAGTACTCCTCCTTTTCGTCTATCTTGTCTGTCGGATCTGAAGCATTGATATCCCCTTATTTTAAAGGTTTGATCTGCTTTCAAGTGAGTCTCTTGGATACAGCAAACACTGACTTGCTTCTCATACAAGATGTTTTCCAGCTCTGTCTTTTTGCTGTATCCAGCCTGCTTGCTGTTCACTCCCTCTGCATTCCAGTGCATCATGACAAGTGGCACTCTGGGTTTCTCTTTTTCTGTTTTGTTTTGGTCAGTAGTTCTCCTCCGCCGTCTGTTGACTCCACAAGACGGTCTAGAGGGTCCTCCAGTAGCTGAGGGTGGGCTCTGTCGAGGCTCAGAGCCCGGCACTGCACCTGCCTGGTGGAGCTCCACAGGGCGAGCACCAGAACGAGATTTATTTGACGGTGTACTCTCCATAGAAAAAAAAAAAGCGAGTTGCATGATACTGTGGTTTCCGGTGCGCCTTCTGGCCCAGTATCTACGACTTTAGCACCTGTTCAACGGGAGAGTGGGCTCATCCCTAATCTGTTTATGTTCCCAGTAGTAGACTATTCGCAAGCAGCCTGGGGGTGTCACTGCTCTGCGCGGACCTTGTTTACCGAGGCGGCGTCCGAGCTCGTATGGTGAAAATATGGTTGCGTTATCTTCAAAATAGCCCTGTCTTTCCCGTGGCTTTTCTGCCATCCTGCAACTTTGAGTTAGGGAGTTCTGAGCTCCAGTCTCTTTCCCAGGCATTTTATCCTGGCCTGGCACGCATACAGAGGACCCCACTTCTGGTTCTAAGTTAGCAGTTGGGGATAGGTGGGGTAGCACACTGTGCATTCCCCGTCATCCAGGGGGCTCTCCAACTATGCAGAGCTTGCACAATGCTGTGCTCTGGTTCTGGGCTCTCCCAAGGAATCCTCATTGTAGAAATCTCCTGTGCGGCCATGCAAGACAGTATTAAGCCCAGTTCCCCCCAAGCTCAGATATGCTGGGGTTTTCTCATCATGCTGCACCTGCTCAGCCACCCTCCATTGCACCGATAAGACATCGGGATAAACTTGCCTGCAGTTGCGGCATGGGCATCCAGTCAAGAAAAGCCAGTATTTAGAGAACCACTGCGGTGCCCAAGTGATCCCCCCAAGCTCAGTGTGCACTGCTGGGTTCTCATCATGCTGCAACACAGGAGGGATTGTGATAGTAACACTAATGATTTAAATAAACACATGCATTGATCGACATTTTAAGTTAAGATTTATTCTTATGTGATCATATTACAGGGCTGCCTATCAAGGTGGGAAAATCTTTCTGGGGGGATAGAGGTCACACAACTAATAATAATAATAATAGCCCCTTCAGTCATAACTGACTATGGGAATGCGCCCCTGAGGTGACAGCCCTCGGCTGCTTATTTTCCTGGTGCTCCTTTCGACGTTTTCTCCTCACCTCTGCTTCTTGTTTGAGCCTCTCTTCGCCCAATCTGAGGTGGCGCCGTAAATAGCATCGCCACTTAGTGCGATCGGCAGCTTCATCCTCCCATGTTGCTGGATCCATGTCCAGTGCCCTCATATCTCTCTTGCACACATCTTTGAACCTCAGCTGTGGTCTCCCAACTGTTCTCTTGCCATCTGCTAATTGTCCGTAGAAGATATCTTTTGGGATGCGACCATCTTCCATGCGGCGAACATGGCCAAGCCAGCGAAGTCTGCGCTGTCTAAGAAGCGTATACATACTTTGAAGGCCAGCACGTGACAACACCTCGACATTTGTCACTTTATCTTTCCACGAGATGCCGAGGATGCGGCGTAGACACCGCAAATGGAAGGTATTGAGCCTTCTTTCTTGCTTAGCATAGGTCGTCCAGGTCTCGCTGCCATATAGGAGTGTGCTGGTGACGCAAGCATTATATACCGCAGCTTTGGTCTTCATTGTGAGTTTAGAGTTTCCCCAAACACGCGATGTGAGGTGGGCAAAGGTAGCTGCAGCTTTGCCAATGCGGCTGTCGATTTCTGTATCCAGTGAGAGTTTGTCATTGATGGTAGACCCTAGGTATGTGAAGTGGTGCACCACTGCCAATTCATAGTTATCGATAGTGATAACTGGTGCAGCATCCACATCCTGACTCAGCACATTCGTTTTCTTTAGACTTATTGTGAGGCCAAAGTCCTTGCATGCTTTAGAGAAGCGGTTCATCAAGCTCTGAAGCTCCTGTTGGCTTTGAGTGACGACTGCAGCATCATCAGCGAACAACAAGTCTCTTATAGTGACCCTTCTGATTTTTGTTTTTGCCCTCAGCCTTGAAAGATTAAACAGACAATCGTCTCTCTCTCCCCTCCCCCTTTTCTGTCTCTTTCCCCCTCTCACCCAGTACTTTTCTGAACATTCTGTCACACAACTACATCTTCAGTTATAATAAAAGTCAGTATCAGATATTATCTATAGATATTTTTATTCTTTATCTTTTGTCTTTTATTTCCTTATGGAGTCTCCATTGTTTCGGTATTGTAGAAACATTTAATTAACTGTATTCTGACTATCAGTAATACTATTACTATTTCGCCCCTTTTACGCAAATGCTTAAGCCATATTCTGCCGTCGATAAAACTTGCACGTACGAAATGCAGTAATTCGATAGGCAGGAAATCCTTTAAGTGTACGTTTTATGTATACATTTTTTTTCTACAGCTACGGCTTCTGAGGTTATCTTATAAGGCCTTAAGATTCACCGCTACGCCTCTGCCAGTAGATTGTCAGCTAACAACCCAAACCCTTCTTTAACATCAAAACGTGGAACTGACCAAATCCAAAAGCAAACTGTAAGACCATCAGCTTATCGTGTTGACGTCGCAGTTTCTGTTGGTTTAGACTGCTGAACGGGATAAACAAACAAACAGGTGACAGTGTTCGCCGGCTAGTGTCAGTCTTACGTCGGACACGGAGAGGGGAAAGCGGGTGGTGAAATATGTTTTTACTTTTTACCCGGAGATAAATGTCCCGAATTATGTTTTATTCAGTAAACATTTCGAACTAGATGAAGGCTAAATCTTTGTGCTGCTTCACTTCTTGCGCTAAATGTAACTGCCGGATGCTAAATAATGAGTTTAATTAGAGAGGATTCTGTTGGCGGTGACAGACATCAGAGTCGAGTCAGAGAAAGGGAAAAAAAAAGAAAAAAAAATAGAAAGGAAAGACGTTGGAATGAAATTAGATAATCTGAAAAATAAGTTACGGTGGAGTGTCAATGAACTGAAGGCTGAAAGAAAATAAAAGTACACAATAGAGAATACAAGGAAGAGAAAAATAAGCCAGTACAGAACAGATTAAAAAAAATCATTTTGTTTTAAATGAAAGGTGAAACAAGCAAAGTAGTGAAATTCAGTACAATGAGAAAACAATAGGACAGAAAATAAAAGAAAGAATAGGTACAAAATACAGTTCAAAAGATTACAAAATAAAGAATAAAAATGAGAGAGGGCGTAGAAAACAAGAGATCAGCACTTTTTAAAGACATACTGAGGTAAAATAATGTTACCGGAGTATAAACGTACTCACAAAACTGAGATATGCAACGCTTTTGCATGGTGCAGTGGGAGTTTACTTCTTCGTTCGAAATTATCAATACAGGCAGTCTCCGGGTTACGAACGAGTTCCGTTCTTACGTCTGTCTGTAAGTCGAATCTGTACGTAAGTCGGAATAGTTACGTACTGTTCGTTTCTAACGTTAGTTAGTCAAATGTTTGTCTTAGTATATAGTATATATTTTACCTTTCTATGCATAAAAAAATTAAAGAAACATTTCTTAAACAGTTTAGATATAAAAAAAGGAAAAGATAATACTTAAAGGTTAACACTTACTCCCGTTCCTATTGATGTCTTGCAAACCGGAAGGGGCATTCTTGATTAATAATGAGTACAGTACTAGGCTTCCTGTGCGCAATTTCCAGTCAGGAGACCACCATTACTCTTCTTAGCTGTCGTTAGTATGATTAACGTAGTACCGTACAACTAAATCTCTGTGGCCTCGATTGATGTTAGAGCTTTTTTTTTTTTTCCCCGATTATTTATGATTAGTTTCCTATAACTGGATTGGCTTTGTATAACACTGAAGAATTATTTTTTCAAACTTCCACAGAGAAAGAATTGTTGCATAAAATACCTTTCATTTTATAAAAAACGCTATTTTTCATTTGGTAATTCCACAACTCACCTCTGAGATGTATCATCAACCCAGTGTTATTAACCTGTCCAGGATTTGAACTTACTGCACCTCTTTCAAAAAAGGTTTGTTTATTTTAATGGTGTATTCTGGCGAATTAAAATACCTAAGCAAAGAACAGTTTGGTTTTAGACGGAACAGCGGAACAAGAGAGGCAATAGTGTATTTTAAGAATATTAACAGAAAAATGTACAGAAGTCCAAAAAAGTATGTACATGTGCTCCATTGACTATAAGAAGGCTTTTGACAGAGTCCATCATGAGAAAGTAATTGAATGCCTCGAAGACATGGGTTTTGATGGAAAAGACATAAGAATACTCAGTAACCTTTATTGGGAGCAAACAGCTACAGTAAGATCTGGAAGGAATTATTCACCAAACATAGACATAAAAAGAGGTGTCAGACAAGGTTGTGTGCTGTCTCCCTGCCTATTTAATCTATATGTACACCGAAAAAAATTTTCAAACAGATACAGCAAATACCAGGACTGAACATCAGTGGAAGGTCAATAAACAACCTTAGATATGCAGATGATACCGTGTTGTTAGCTGAAAGTGAACAGGAGTTACAAGAACTAGTGAAGCAGGTGAACAGTGTAAGTCATGAATATGAATTGGACATTAATATTGAGAAAACAAAAACTATGATAATTAGCAAAAGAGACGATAAGCCCACATTAAAGATAAACATAAATGGGAAAATCCTGGAACAAGTCAAGAGCTACTCATATCTTGGTCATATAATATTTCTTGCAATTGATCATCAACATCAGAGATTTCAGCCACCAGACAAAAGTTTATACTGAATAGTGCTTGAAGATGGCAGATGTGAAACAGAAATCAAGAAAAGAATAGGAATGGCCACAGCTACATTTAACAACATGAAACATACATTGACATCTAAACAGTTATCTCACAAATTAAAATTGAGAATCATAAAGTGTTATATATATTCTGCATTTCTGTATGATGTAGAAACATGGACAATGAATAAGCATTTGGAAGAAAGAATTGAGGCTCTTGAAATGTGGATATATAGAAGAATGGGGCGTATCTCATGGAAAGAGAAGAAAACAAATAAGGAGGTCCTAGAAAATCTAGGTGTGAAAAGAGAACTAATGAGGGAGATCAAAGTTCGGCAGCTAAAATGCTTTGGCCACATAAAAAGGCATAACACCTTGCAGAAGACCATAATAGAAGGGAGAGGTGAAGGCAAACGTGCAAGGGGAAGACAGCGCTATAAGTGGGAAGATAACATCAAGAGATGGACAGGGAAGAGTCTATCAGAGTGCACCACCAAGACAAGAGACGGAAGACGTTGGAGATCCATTACAGCCAACCTTCGTTGTGGAGATGGCAGTTGATGATGATGTTGAAGCATTCTAATAAAATAAAATGGACTGTGCAGACCGGACAAAATAACACCATTTTCTTAAGTAAAAAAAAAACAACACTATTCTACGTCAATACATTAGACAGACCAATGTGTCTGCAATTTAAAAAAAAAACAACACTATTCAAAGTTATAAACGTCAAACATTTTAATGTAAGACAAAAACCAAAAGAGAATGTCTGCAATTTAAAAAAAAAACAAAAAACAAAGTGATGTTTTCAAAGTGGGAGTGATTTTGCAGAAGAGTGTTAAAAGCTTCAGTGACTAGTTAAAAGAAAAATAAATATTACCTGAAATTAATCAAATGCGAAGGGAAATATGTAAACTGATTATTAAGAAGCAGTCCACGTATAAATCGTGTGTTTAAAAAATGATTAAAATCTGTATTTTAAATGACAGGATAAAATATATAGATAATAAGTATCGTGGTGGGTTTTGATGTTATGAAATGATGTTGATATTTTTTCTTAATGTACTGAATGAGGCCAGCTGTAAAGGTCCCTGATTCTAACAAATTTAGGGTTGAATTATCAGGGTACCTTTCTGCTACCACCTTATGGCCTCAAGCAGACTTATTCTTGACTAGTATGAATGATAGCTACGTCTAATGTCTAGGGATATGCAAGTGTGGTGTGATGGTACTTTAACAATAATACACCTCTACACAAACAAGTATTAAAGGCTATGATTAAAGGAAATAACACCTGGGATATATTTGTACAATTAATAATTTTCTGTATGATTTATTTGGTCCTGAACCTAGTATTCTTCTGGTCAGGACTTTAAAAATGAAAAGAATTCAAGATATATACAAAATGTAAATTTTAGACCCACAGGGACAAGTGTCCAAACAAATACTGTTAAATTAAACTAATAGTGTTACTAAAATCTGTCTATTACTGGTTTCTAACACTGGATGGCTGTTTGGGATTCTTATAATCACTCCCAGTCTCTTTAAAATACACTGTCACTGTTAATTTCACTAGGGAAATATTTTATTTCTTGAATACAGGGGTATGCTGCTCTTTATAGCTGATGTACTGTTAGGGTACCAGATATTTCACTTATCTGGCCCACTGGAACTGTCTGAATTCTTTCTGCCGAATGACCACTGCTCCAAAAGTAATAGGGGGGATACTGGCGACCCCTATCACTACTGGACTCCAAAACTCCTCAACGGCTTTCCCATAGAAATCTGGCACCGGACTAGTGCCAGATAAAACCCTGTAATAATGAAACAATGTCTCCTGGTTGATATCTTATTTAGACTGTGTTTTATATACAAAAGAGCATACATAAGAAATAAAGAGCTGGGTCATATCCAATGGACCAATCCAGCACATCCATTCCACAGTGTACCAGTGTTGTTCACATGTCTCTCCTACAAAGGCGGCACTGCATCTGCAATAATATTATTAATTTTTCTTTTCTACCATACAATGGGATAGGTGAGCTGTGTCCCTCTGGTCACCTAAGAAAACATTTTATTTCACAAAACATGTGCATTTACAAAACTGGCAATGTGTTTTATCTTAATTCTCCTTCAGGCCCTGCACAAATCAGCTTGGGACCTGATTACTTACAGTCGTGATGGCAGCATCTCTCACTCACATTTTTAAACAAAAGATATATGAATAATGTCGGTCTTACCAGAAATTCAATGAAAAAAAAACACAGGTACGTTGAATAGCAGATTCCAGATATACTGCTGGCTGAACTGTGATGCCTATACTTTCATATATATTTGCTTTAATAAGGCTAATCACTTTTCTTCAGAAATACACAACGTCCTGCTCTCGGGACTATCTTCTACAAATGGCGTCAAGCCTTTGAATTTTCTCAATAATATGAAAGGCTTTGGCCAATGAACGAACGACAATTTTGAAATTTGAAATTAAAAGCAAAAACAGACTTGATTTTTGGACACTACCAAGTTTTTTTTCCTCTCTCATTCTTAGATTTCTACTGCTAAATATATTTGGTGTTAAGCCATCCCATAATTTTTCTCCCCCTTTTCTGCCCCTTTCTACAACAGACTACATGTAACCTTTTCCTGCCTTTTTCAAGGACGCGTCAAAATGTCAACGTTAGTGAAAGTCCAAACGAGCATGTGTTGGTCTGTCTGTACGAACAAATACAGTCTTTTGTCTATAACTTTATTTCTATCTGTCGGATTTTTTGTTCGAAAGCATATTACCCATCAGGACAAGACCAGCTCTTAGACTAGGTAACTTTTATGATCTTAAACATATTAATAAAGAATTCAGTATATTTTCCATTTTGGTGTTCGTTGTTTTCTGAGTTTCAACTACTTGAATGTTATAAAAATCGCCTCAGCTCTTCCTTTTTCCCGATAGGAAGTAATTATGCGTGTGTGTATATATACATTTTTCCTCAGTGTCTGTGGTTAGAAATGTATTGGACTAGCGGGGTATTTTTACATTTTCAAACTTGCGACATCGTTTTCGACACAAGCTAACGGCATCGTCTCGCACTGTTGGCCTGAGTAGCTACTTCAAACCTCTAACACTTGACAAGCCGGCAGCAGGTGTCCGCTCTCTCAATCTTATGCGTTCGTGTGTTTTATTCTTTCTATCTTTCATGGAACCGCTACGCTAGTAGATTTTTCAAATTTTTATCGTTAACCCTTGACGGGCGCGTTTTAAAGGCCAATACTACCAACGCGGCGATAAGATTTCTCACTATGTTCTATCCTGCTAAATCAATGCGTTTTCTGGCGCGGGGAAGAAGACGCGTTACAACTTTACTATTTTTATTTCTACTGCTATTATTTTGACTTTAATATATATATATTTTATGATTTTATCGCTGTATTACTGTACTTTACCACAATAAGCACCGCATGGCACATGAACGTAATTTACAGAATTTCATTTTTTTTTTTTTAACAAAAAAAAAAAAAACGTGAGGGACCAAGTGTTATGACAAACATAATTGACAACATTAGTAGAAACAAACATATTAAGAAAGCATCACAGATGTACACAGTTAATGACAGTAAGTTAAATGGTGTCAAACATAAAAGTTACAGGATGTTTATTTTTTTATACTTCAACTGTGGTAATATTCATTTGTCAGTATCACAAATGTCACATCAGTCAATAATATATTGCTCTCAAACATGGAGTACAACAAAAACAACAACGAAAAAAAAATGGTACAGACTTTCATAAATGGGTGCTTGTGTAGAACAGAAGAATTGAAGTGGTATGACAAGAACAAAATATATATGTAGAACGTATGACAAGAACAAAATATATATGTAGAACGTATGACAAGAACAAAATATGTAGAACGTATGACAAGAACAAAATATGTGGAACGTATGACAAGAACAAAATATGTGACAAGAATGTTTATGACAAGAACAAAATATGTGGAACGTATGACAAGAACAAAATATGTAGAACGTATGACAAGAACAAAATATGTAGAACGTATGAAAAGAACAAAATATGTAGAACGTATGACAAGAACAAAATATATATGTAGAACGTATGACAAGAACAAAATATGTAGAACGTATGACAAGAACAAAATATGTGGAACGTATGACAAGAACAAAATATGTGGAACGTATGACAAGAACAAAATATGTAGAACGTATGACAAGAACAAAATATGTAGAACGTATGACAAGAACAAAATATATATGTAGAACGTATGACAAGAACAAAATATGTAGAACGTATGACAAGAACAAAATATGTGGAACGTATGACAAGAACAAAATATGTGGAACGTATGACAAGAACAAAATATGTAGAACGTATGACAAGAACAAAATATGTAGAACGTATGACAAGAACAAAATATGTAGAATGTATGACAAGAACAAAATATGTAGAACGTATGACAAGAACCAAATATGTAGAACGGATGAAAAGAACAAAATATGTGGAACGTATGACAAGAACAGAATATGTAGAACGTATGACAAGAACAAAAAATGTAGAACGTATGACAAGAACAAAATATGTAGAACGTATGACAAGAACAAAATATGTAGAACGTATGATAAGAACAAAATATATAGAACGTATGACAAGAACAAAATATGTATAACGTATGACAAGAACAAAATATGTAGAACTTATGACAAGAACAAAATATGTATAACATATGACAAGAACCAAATATGTAGAACGTATGACAAGAACCAAATATGTAGAAAGTATGACAAGAACAAAATATGTAGAATGTATGACAAGAACCAAATATGTAAAACGTATGACAAGAACAAAATATGTAGAACGTAATACAAGAACAAAATATGTAGAACGTATGACAAGAACCAAATATGTAGAACGTATGACAAGAACAAAATATGTAGAACGTATGACAACAACGAAATATGTAGAACGTATGACAAGAACAAAATATGTAGAACGTATGACAAGAACAAAATATGTAGAACGTATGACAAGAAGAACCAAATATGTAGAACGTATGACAAGAACAACCAACGGGCTGATCACCCGTTTGCCAGTCACTTCGATTACGGAAACAACAGCAAATGGATTGATTTGCCGTTGCCCTAAAGACGCCAATAGGCGTGATGGGAAACAATGGCAAAGAAAACCTATCTGCTGTTGCCCTAAGACGCCACTAGGCGTGATGGCCACTGACTGCTTTGACGGTCGGTGGCTAAGGACGGAAGAAGAAGAAGAAGATGACAAGAACAAAATATGTGGAACGTATGACAAGAACCAAATATGTAGAACGTATGACAAGAACAAAATATGTAGATCGTATGACAAGAACAAAATATGTAGAACGTATGACAAGAACAAAAAAGGTAGAACGTATGACAAGAACAAAATATGTAGAACGTATGACAAGAACAAAATATGTAGAAAGTATGACAAGAACAAAATATGTAGAACGTGTGACAAGAACAAAATATGTAGAACGTATGACAAGAACAAAATATATAGAACGTATGACAAGAACAAAATATGTGTAACATATGACAAGAACAAAATATTCAGAACGTATGACAAGAACAAAATATGTGGAACGTATGACAAGAACAAAATAGGTAGAACGTATGACAAGAACAAAATATGTAGAACGTATGACAAGAACAAAATATGTAGAACGTATGACAAGAACAAAATATGTAGAACGTATGACAAGAACAAAATATGTGGAACGTATGACAAGAACAAAATATGTAGAACGTATGACAAGAACAAAATATGTAGAACGTATGACACGAACAAAATATGTGTTACGTATGACAAGAACAAAATATGTGGAACGTATGACAAGAACAAAATATGTGGAACGTATGACAAGAACAAAATAGGTAGAACGTATGACAAGAACAAAATAGGTAGAACGTATGACAAGAACAAAATATGTAAAATGTATGACAAGAACAAAATATGTAGAACGTATGACAAGAACCAAATATGTGGAACGTATGACAAGAACCAGAAATGTTCCAGTGGAACAAGAGATGAGAAGAAGACAATGACAATGGATAGGATCTACGTTAAGGAAAGCTGTTGATAACATCACAAGGTAATCCTTCTTCTAGAATCACTAGAGTAAAAAAAAACAGATTTTGACCAAAAAACACAAGGAAAAGGGAGATAGAGACAGAAATGAAAATGATAAGGTTTAGTTTTAAGGACTATCTTCACTGCACACGGACAACTCCATCAGTGCTCCGATCTCCTCCCTTAGATCACACAAGGAGGATCTCAGCACAGTGCACGAACTCCGTAGCACCGGCGAGTCTGTCTGGAACAAGTCCGCGATATAATTATATGGTACTCAAGCGTACATTATCGACACGATACTTCCCTGAATAAAGAAGACAATGAACAAAGCGTTGGTGAGATACACTAAGAAATAGTATAAACTGCATGACGAGAACCTGAAAAATGCTCTTGAGAGACAAGTATTAAATAAGACAATAAGGTTTACGAGTCCGAAGTCAACCTCAGTATTGGTACGTTTGGAATACATAGAATAAAATACGCTACACTTTCCCTAATCAAAAAGATGATAGTAAAAATCTCGTAAATCTTAGATGCAAAAACTGACGAAGAGGAAAAGTGTGAAATATATCACAGAGTAAATTAGAAAGACAGGGAGAGATAGAGAGAACGAAAATAAACACTTAGCAGGTACATTTTCTGGAATGCAAAAATGGGAAAACGAAAACTTAATTTTTCTAAAGAACAAAGACTACCCGGACTGAGAATGTAGGAGATTATTTTATATTCTGACAGCTAATTTCAGGGGCGTCCCGTGTAGGTTCCGGGGGTCTCTAGGGGAGAGAAAAAAAGATTAGGACTATTGCTCGTTGAGGCAAGTTGTAAGAGATGATTAATGTGACGTTGTGCCTCAAGCTAGAAACCTCAACATGTCAAACACGTTACTATAGAAACCATCACTGTAAGAGTATGTGAATGTCTGGCGCAGATTTCCTGCAAGTATGTCAGAAGCCGCTGTACCTGCATGCTCCATAAATCCTGATAATGGAAATAATGATGACGAAAATGAATTTTTGGGGCGTGACTTCGAGACAGCCAATGAAAAAGCTAATGCTCTCACTCGCGCTAAATCATGTTATATTGTGGAATGAAGATATATTCTTGCTTATTGATCATAATCACAGAGATTTCAGCCACCAGACAAAAGTTCATACTGAATAGTCTTTGAACTTTGGGGTAAACAAGGTCATGAAGCAGTCGAATTTGTTGTTTGATTCAAACAAAGTGTACGGGAGCCGCGCTGGTGTAATGGTTACCACATTGCGCTGGCGATCAGGTGTTCAAGGTTCAAGCCCGGGCGTGGGCATTTGAAGCAGTATCATCGACCGGGATTTTGATTGAATAACCTGAACGGCTCCTGAGATTAAACCCTCTGTGGATGGGAAGGAGTGAAGCTCCTGACCGGGTTGGATGGAAAGTCCACAGGCTCCCCAGCCTCGCAATGACATGTTATTGGGCCGAAGGGCTGAAAGCCCAAGTCCCGCTGGTTAAGGAAAACCAAAAAAAAAAAAAAGTGTACGCAACAGTCGCTCGGAATTATTGTTGCGAACACATGGTTAGTAGTAGTCACAAATGAGGTTAGTAGCAGTCATAAATGATTATGGGAATGTGCCCTAGAGGTGATAGCAATCTGTGGGGTTTTTTATTTTCTTGGTGTTCCTTTTGTAGTGTTCTTTTCTCTTCTGCTTGTTGTGAAAGCTTCTTTTCGCCGCCGTTAGGAACATCGCCACTTGGTATGTTCGATAGCTTCATCCTCACAGGTTGCTGGATTTATTTTCTATGCCTTCATGTCTCCCTTGCACACGTCTTTGAATCACAGCATCGGTCGCCCGACTGTTCTTTTGCCCTCTGCTATCCCCATCAAGGCCAGCTCCTTGACGTGGAGATGGGGCTCAAGTACAGCCATCAGCGGCTGAAAAACCAAGACTGGCCAGGCCCTCCTAGACTCGAGCAAGACCACAGTCTGCCCTAGCAATTCAAGGTGCTGAAGACGGAGGCAACCAGCCAAGAGGCGCACCACAGCAATCAGGATGCCACGCACATGCGCTATGGGAAGTATGCCTATATCTGCAAAACGTTATGGCACTCGCCCTGTGACGGACACCAAGGCAGGCGCAGTGCCGGGCCCTCTGCCTTGGAAGGGCCCAACCCCTACTACTGGGGGTCCTTCTCAATGGCCCCGTGGAGCCAGGAGGCATGAGAATAGAGCTACTGGCCAAGCAAAGAAAAAGACCCTCTGCTAGTTGTCCATAGAAAATATTTTTGTGGATGCGGCCAAGCCAGCGTTAATATCGTAGCCACAGTAAATAGTATAGCAAAATAGCTAGCCCCCGACTAACAGTTCCCTGAAAATAGTATAATTTATTAAGTACATCTATATCCTTCCTTGTAATGAGAAATGGTGTGTTGGAAGATGGTAAAAATTGAATGATTATTTATAGTTTATAAAATTAAAACTAAATAATAGAAAAGTCTTGGATTTTATCATCCGCTGAAATTACACAAAAGTTTTGTCACAGTATCTCTTCTATATCTCTTGCTATCTAGTTCTCAATCATAGGACAGTCGTTTTAGAAACTGCTCACAGGAATTGTTGGATGGATACACAAAAAACTCATCTGTTAATCTTAGTTCGAGGGTTCCTGAGACACACTTAACAATCCGGAAGACTTTCCTTCAGCCCGCCCTATAACTACGGGGGACTAAGGTGTTGAAGATTGATTGACCTCTAGGCTTCAGTTAGCAGGATCAAACGGTCCCTTCAAGTCTTTTGGGTAAAGTCGGTCAGGAATGATCATAATCTTGATCAGGCAATGATCATAAAAAACTGATCATAAAATTCCCCTGGAACAAAAGGTAATACGGTGGCCATGTGTTCCAACAATCTCACCACCCACTGCTGTTCAGATGCGACCAGTCTTTCAGTGTTTTTGTATATAAATGAATGAATCACATGGTAGTATGTTACAGAGATAGCATGATAAGATAATGTCTACTGAGCAGAAATGAAACAAAATACATGAATAAAATCCACATGTTATGATACATGAAAGTCACTATATAACCTTTGCCTTCCACTTATGGATGTCAAGTCACTTATGTACTTGCTGGTATGTCCTTCCGTAAGCTTCCAGGCAAAAAACTAGCCATGATATATTTGGCTAACCAAAATTAATGGTTATGCTTACCTGAACAATGCCGGTGGAGGTTATCTCTGGTTAGCGTGATTCTGAAAATTCCCTTTTATTATATCTGATTACAATAAAATCGTAAATAAAATCTGAAAATAAAAAATGATAATTAGTCAATATATTTATATCTTTAATAAACTTGAACATACCCTCTTAGGATTTATAACTCATCACGGATGGTTATAGAGCTTGCTTTTTGGCTGAATTTAAAGCATGCCCAGTCAGAGCAGATGTGAAAATAGAACGTTTCCTCTTGCAGAGGCCGAAAATTTGTCCCTGAACCAGTTTCATCTCAGACTTTGGTCTTCACTGGATTTGGTCTGTGTGTGATTTTTCAAACTCGCACTGTAATGAACTGTCCTAGATTATTTCTAGTCTCTTCCGCCGGCAGTTACGAGAAAGGAATAGGAACCTCCTAAGCAATTCCCAAAAAGATTTTCGTTTCATCTCCTTGGTTTGAGGCGATTTGAGTGCAATCTGTGTGCTTTTCCTCACCTGTACTTGTTATTCTCTTTTCTGTTCACTTACACACTTGGTATCCTTCCTAAGACCTTCACCTATGATATCATCCCCATTTCCCCATATGAGCATTTCAATATATGAGGTGTTTATCCAAAATCCGTTAGGGCTTGGTTAGTGAGATTGTTTGTTTATTTATTTACCCTGGTAATATTGTACCGCATAGCTGCGGTAAATATTCCAGCAAATAACCCCGGTAAATATTGTACAAATATCCCCAGCAAATAGTGTAGCGAATAACCCCAGCTAACATTGTAGCGAATAGTCGCGGTAAATATTGCAGCGAACAATCTCTGCTATAATTGTAGCGAATAGTCCCAGCAACTAATGTATCCGGAAATCAAAACTTTTTTTTTTTTAACTCTGTACCCGGGCTACTTCTTATGCAGATAAGACTGCATACTGGCAGTTATCCGTTTCAACGTGTTTTTTTTAAACAGTTTTTTGTTTTGTTTCGTACAAACAATTCTTGGCATATCATCTTTTTTTTCACCAGCCATTGTTCTGGAATGTCAATGGTAAGAGAGGTAGATGAAGACCCCCTCCCCCCAAAAAAAAACCAAAAAAAAAAAAACCAAACCATATCGCCAAGAGAAATGGAGACAGACGTGAAAGGAAGGGACTAAGAAGACATGAAGTGACCTTGAGCGGATGGCACAGGACAATCAAATTTGCAATGTATTTGTTGAAAGCCCATGCTCGGAAGGGAGCTGAAGTGAAGATGATTTACGTTCCACATTTAGCCTAGCAGATAACTGTCGTCTTAAATTAGAGGTAACATAAGGAACATACAGCACAACAGGCCTTTCATTTCTCCCGTGGTATAAAAAACAGTGACATATGCCTGACTACAGGGTGATTGTTAAATCATTTTCTATTTTTAAACTGGTATTTCTTCACTCGTATGAAAGTAATTCATATAAAGTAAATGTCAAAATAAAGACAATTAACTGCTATTGTATTATACGAAAAGACATGCCACATTAACACCACCATTCAGCTTGAGATCCGACCTGCTCAACACATGAGCTGTTGTCTTTGTCTCTCTGTACCGTCAATTTATTGGCCATTTTAAATGTTATTTTATGCTATTTTGTTTCTGAGAAAATAAAAATACAACTTATTTTCCAATGGCAAACATTGCTCCTTGTTTTGATATTTGTTTCGTTTATATGCAATAGATACAAATGATGATGTAACAATTTAAAAAGTAAGAAGTGTTTTTTCAATCACCCTGTATTTCTTTTGGGGAGAACATTGCTAAAACGGTTGGAGTGTGACCACTCAAAGGCCACACAAATTTAATAATTTGCTGTAATAACTTCCTAGTGGGAGAGGTGAGTGGAATTGATTAACAGATTTCGTTTCATTTTCTAAAACCAGACGTCGTGTACTGAAGATATTAACGTCGTCTGAGTTCATTAGTCTTTACTTTCGTCCACTGGTTTCATCCGTTGGTAATCCTGAGCCTTTCATATTTTCATTAACGCTCCGGTTGTAAATCTCCGCACGCCGAAAATCCGGTATTTGGACAGACAAATTCACTTCCGCATTCATACGCTGTCATTAACGGAGTCACCATTCGGTTGGTTTAGTAACGTTAGGAAGTGAAGTAGTCAGAAGACAATACTGGAGAACCATGGATGTGGGATATTTGGAGGCCAGAAATCAGAGGTCTCGTTACATTTTCTCTCAGCTCAGATTTTGTAAACGTCGGACGTCTGTTGATGTTGTGAATCACAAAGAGATAATGAATTTTTCTGTCACGAAAACTGGGGTAGGAAACATCGGCCAACTAGAATCAATTAGGTAACCGCTGTTTTTAGACCTGAAAATGTTACTAAACTCAGCTTTTAAATCCAAAAACAATAATATTCAAAGAGAGGAAAATACATAGAATAAACTGAGTTCGAAAAATAATGGAACACCATTCAGGATTTGGAACTTGATGAATTATTTTGTGTGTGTGTGTTTATTATCGATTTTGTAAAGCAAACTGCATCTGTTAAGTAAGATTCAGCAAAGAAAATTCCACTGTTAAAATAGAACATGATAGATTTTTTTCTTATTAGAAGTTTTGCCTGGTTTTGACTAGGCGTGCCTCGCTCAACCTAGATGCAAGGTCCGTCGGCTTTATTAGGGCACACGTCCAACTATAGCAAACTTTGAAGTCTGAGGAATACATTTAACCGATAGACTGAACATTTTTCTTCATTACAGGAAATATTAGATTTATACATGAACATTTTTCGTTACAGAATATATAACATTAATAAATAAACGTCTGGAGCCAGAAGAAATGTTCCAGGATTGGACATTTAATATTGAGATTGTTAAACAAAATAAATAGACAGTAATGAGATAGGGTCAATATTATTATCAAGAGATTAACACTGTGTAACATGAGAAAACCTTACACTATTTCAGAAAGTCTAGACTTTGTCTCTTCTACGATTGATTTAAGTATTTTTCTATTGTACCTGTCTCATTAGAGCTGCTATTTAATAGTCATGAACAGGGCTAGCATTTTAATGACCTAAAAATTGCTAGAATATGATCTAGAAAAAAATGTATTTATGACCCTAAAAATAACAACTCAAAAATGTCCTATAAAATTTAAAACGTGACCTAAAAAAACACAACTTTCTTTTTTAGTTTCCAAGTTAAACCGTAGGTAGGGGGGTAGGGCTGGAGTGTGTAAGGGATAGTACCTCACGGTGAGAGGCAGTCACTTCCTCTTTTTGAGGATGGCCTGGATCCTATTTGGTTCCCCCACTCCAGTTCAGCTCATGTATGGCTCCTCGAGTCTGCTTGTGTACGGCAGCGCCACCCCCCGGGCAACGGCTTTGACTGGCCGGCCAAACTACATGAGTAAATTGAAAAAGGGAGGTCCCCCTTAAACAGTACACACAACTGCTGGCCGAACGGGCGGATGATCAATAATATTTTGACAACGGCTTCTAGGGCAGGAGTTTGGAAAGGCCTGGTATCGGGCTGAGGGCGCACCATGGACTGTAATGGTAAGCGGCCAGAACCATCCAAAAAGCAATGGCAAACTACTGGATGTAAAATGCCAAGAAAATCCATAATGGCGTAATCTGAAACTCTTAACCTGTTTAACACTTTACTGTCCGAGAATATCATGAGAAACGTAAGAGATGACCAAGAACACACAGAGTTTTACTCATATAACATCGGCGGGTACCAGCTCCCGGAAATAAGATAAGACACAGTCCCTCCTATCGCGACCTAACCCAAAAGGACTTGAACAATTACTTCTGTCCACCAAAAAACACAGCGAGGCCCAGAATCTATACCTAAACACCGAAGACCAAAGTATTGCACAACAGACAAAGTAAAGACCAAACCAAAATTGAAATTGATAACGAAGAACTGGAAAGTGTTCAATGAATTCGAATACTTAGGATCAATCATTAACAGCTCTGGCGACTGTGCAGTAGAAATTAAAAGAAGACTTGCAATTGCTTCACATAAGCTAATACAGATGAAAAACCTATGGCAAGGCACAAGCAAAGAAACAAAGTTACAACTGATCAGAGCATGTATATTCCCAGTAGCAACATACGGCTGCGAGACTTGGACACTCAATAAAACAGTTGCAAAAAAGATTACATCACTCGAAATGAAATGCTACAGAAGGATGTTGAGAATACCCTGGACAGAAAAAAAGACCAACAGAGAAGTACTGCACTCACTAAACGTACAGGAACATTGGCTCCTAAATACCATCGCAATAAGGAAGCTGAAATTTTTCGGTCATATAAAAAGACATAATAGTCTGGAAAAAACAGTGATGGAAGGCACGGTCCCTGGAAAAAGGGGAAGGGGTCGACCTAGACGACGGTGGACCCAGGACATCACAGAGAGTCTGAACTTGTCTTTGGCTGATGCAGGTCGACTTGCCCAGAATCGTGGTGCGTTCAGAGCAGCTGTAATGGAGACAACGTTCTGGAAAGAATACGTCACATGATGAATGAGTTAAACTAAAATTATTTAGTATTATTAAAAAGAAGAAAATTAACGGCATAAAACAAAACAAAATGGACCTAAACAATATAATTTAATTTTTTGTTTGCTGTTACTGCGCCAAACTGAAATTCTTCATGTTACTAACTAAAAAAATGACCAGTAAAACAGAACAAGGAAAAAAAATTCAAAAATTCTTCATTTTATTACGGGTTCTGTGCCACACTGAAAGTCTATTTTATTAACCAAAAGCATTTAGTCTAAGACACAAACACGCACAGACACCATAAAAATGCAATTGGAATTTTCAGTTTCTGTGCCAAAATGAAAATTTTAATTTTATTAACAAAATAATTTCTTAATAAGAAAACACACACAAACAAAAGACTTAAAATTGCACCAGAAAATTTTTTACAGTTTGCATGGCAAACGGAAAGTTTTTATTTAGTGAGTTCAGAATTACAATTCTCAATGAAAATCATCAGCAGATTTTCAAAAGAGAATGACTTTCTATTGTCTGCCAACAAATCTTTAAACATAGAAAAGCTCCTTTCCACTTCTACTGACACCGCTGAAAAGTTCACCAATGGACAAGTTTTTTTCCCAATCTTCTTCTTCTTCTTCCGCCCTTAGCCAACGACCGGCAAAGCAGTCAGTGGCCATTACGCCTAATGGCGTCTTTAGGGCAACGACAAATCAATCCGTTTGTCGTTGTTTCCGTAATCAAAGTGACTGGCGAACGGGTGATCAGCCCGTTGGGTTTTTTTCCCAATAGCACATCTGAAATTAAGCACAGCTTTTCATAACCTACATTTTTGTTTCAAAACGTGCTCAGTTTTCCTTAGTACATCTTTTCCCACATCTCCATTCACACTGTCTAAGTCATTCACCACTTTCTTCATCAAATCTGTCTGATCCACTAATAGAACTGCTAACTTCTCCAAGGAATTAATGGCACCAGGCAGAAATCCAAAATTTGACTTCATGTAGGGAAATTTACCAGCAACCTTTGTTTTCATGGGTGTAAGGAAAGTTATTATACAGCATGGGGACAACAGTGAAGTAAAGAAATTTGTAAAAAAAAAAAATAAAAAAATAAAAAAACAGTAAGAAAGAATACGTTAACACTAAACAGTACCTATTTTTATTGAAAATGCCAAAATATTTGCAAAGTAATGACTGGAAAAAACCCCACCAAAAATGCTTAAACATGAAGTGTATGACCGAAAACTCTCAAAAAATGCCCTAACAAGCCAAGACTGGCAAAATAATGCCTCAACTAAGGCTCTTAAATCAGCTTAGTTTTTATGAAACATATTTATATTCAACCGAGCAACGTGTCGGTTATGCGGGCACCACCCCACCCCCCCACCCCCCCCCCCAAAAAAAAAAAAGATGTAAAAATCATCAAAATCCTAGCCCAAGTCATGAATGACCACAACTGAAACCCCCACACATACTCTCTCCTTTTATACACCATCAGCACCAACATAATTGTCCTTTGCGCTCTCTTCGAACTGCAGCTAGTCCCCTTCCCCCCCCCCCCCCCCCCCCACATCCACAGGAAGCCTGCACCAAGAGAACACTTCTGCTGTTGCAGCAGTGGTTTATACGGACATTTGTTTGACATGATGAGGTTGCCAGCCTCATGCACAACCTCATATTAGTGGCCTTGTACGACATGCTTGAGAGCCATAAAGAGCATACAACAACCACAGATAGTGTCACGTGCAGGTAGCCTGGGACGATGAACTTCTAATGCTCTTGCACTTTTGGTTTCCGTGGCTGTCGTTAGTTACGTCACGAGGTTTCCAACCATTGATAAAAACTACTAGTCGGATCTTACGACATATCTGAGGGGGTGGATGGTTCTGTTCTCTTTCTTTGTCTCTTAAGAGACCTCTGGAAACAAGACAGTGTACAACTCATACTGGCCTAGGAGAAATGATATTTCTGTGGAACATTAGAAGTAAATAACTTGGCCTGACAGACAATTTATTAAATCAGGTGACACAAATTTGAGACAGTCGGCAGTTTTATGTCCTACTGGTCGAGCGTCACGGCTTTTTTCACACTTTTTTACTCAACCCTAGTCGACTGCTTGATCTGCTAGAATTAGTATGAAGTACTCACGCTACAGGAACCAGCAGATTGGTCAGACGATTAACCTTGAGTGACAGCTTGGGGAAATGAGCCATCTAACCTTATTTTCACTGTTTTGAAAACAAAAGGCTAGATTGTTTGATTGTTCAGTATTCTGGCTATTAAAGTCGCTTCTCTTTTCTTCTGGGTTTTTTTTTTTTTTTTTTTGTGTTAATCTGTGCGCGTTTGTAAATATATATGTTAAGTTGAATACATGTTTGTATTGTATGATATATGTTACGTTATTTGTGATGGAGAATATTATGGTAGATTAGTTGTTTAAAGTGGAAATTGACAAGCCGTCGTAGCACGTGATTTTGTTTCTTGTATTGTATTTGACTTGAGTTTTTTCTTTCTCGCTTTTCCCTCCCCCCCCCCCCCCCATCCCCCCCCCCCCCCCTTTTTCACCCTTAACTGTGTGCGATAATAATTTTAAAAAAGCCGATGAAAAGTCCCTAGTTTCTTCCTAATCAAACCTAAACGTCTTTTATACTTGTAGATGCGCCCTAATTTAACCGACTAGGTTGAACGGGACGCGCCTCTCCAAAAACTTTTATTTTAAAAATAAAAATACAAATTAAAAAAAGATGTAAGCCAAAATAAATATAAACACTTTTAAAGGTGACAGAAAATAAGGGGTTAATTTTAGACAGGCTAGAACGCCAAATTCTCAAATGCTTTAATTATAAAGTTCGTTCGTCTGTCGGTCTGTCTATCTTTCTGTCTGTCTGTTTAACTTTCTGTCTTGGGAGCCGCGCTGGTGTAATGGCTTCGGCGTTGTACTGGCGACCAGGTGTTCATGGTTCAAACCCGGGCGTCAGCGTTTGAAGAAATGTTTACGGCCGGAAATCTGACTGAATAGCCTGAGCGGCTCCTGTGATAAACCCTCTGTGGATGGGAAGGAGCGAAGCTCCTGACCGGGTTGGAAGGAAAGTCCTCAGGTTCCCCAGCCTCGCAATGACATGTCATTGGGCCGAAGGGCTGAAAGCCCAAGTGCCGCTGGTTAAGGAAAAAATAAATAAATAAATAAAAACTTTCTGTCTGTCTGTTTATCTTTATGTCTGTCTGTTTTCTATCTATCTGCCTGCCTGTCTTTCTGTCTATCTATCTGCCTGTCTGTCTGACTACCTCTCGTTCTTGAATGAGCAGTAATGCATATCTTGACGTACAAAAAGCTTCTGATATCTGTTTGAGGAAACTGCCCGCGAATTAAAGCTAGGTCTTCTTGTTTGTATCTTCATTCATACTTATCATTTATAGGAACGAATGAAAGATGCACAAATATCTAGAGACTGATCTATCAAAACAAGAACCAGACTGGCAAGATGCTACGTCTGGCTGGCTCTGGTATGGGAAACGTAAAAGCAGGCACTTGATCGCAAAAGTTCAAAATAAGACTAGAAGATTTCGAGACGCCGGCGTTATAAAAACAGTCTTACAGTAACTTGGTGGAGATGGATATTGATAGTGAAGTCCTGACAACGGTAGAGTTGGGAAACTGAACTATTCTCTCTCATCAGGTGTCACGCTTCTTGCCTTCTTGCGATCAATTCCTGTCGCTGCTGTTTATCTTTTCTGCGTTCAAATCACTCCAGGTACTTACTGTTTTTCGAGCTTGTGTTTTTTTAATGCGGTCCACGATCTGTGTGTTTTTCTGTTGTCTTTGTTCTTGTTGTTTCCAGTTGTCACCAAATGGTTGAGATCTTCCTATGTATGGGGCTGTTTTACCTGGTGGTCTTGAATTATTCAACCATCATCATCATTACTTTTCAACTCCGTTAGGAGTGTTGACCTGCAATAAACTCACACTAAACCTTCATATCCCGTGCCATCCACTCAAAGTCTTTCCAAAGTCTGTACCCCTTGCATGTCTGTCTCTAGTTCCATCTGTTTTTGATCTCCGTCTATCTTTCTTACCCTGTACGTGGACAGCCTTGCAAATAATGTCAACATGTTTCCTCAGAGTGTGCCCTATCCAACGTCAGCGTTGATGAAAGCTGTGCACGATGATTTTAGGATTTGGGTTTTCCCAATGGAGTGTTGCTTAAATTGTCGTTGCGCATTCTACGTTAAAGGTACACAGTTGTTAAAAGAAAGGACGTCAGATGACATAGAAATGTTGAGAGCTGCGCACGGTGATTTAAGGATTTGGGTTTTCCCGATGGGGTGTTACTTCAGTTATAGTGCGCAGCTCTCAACAAGCGTCTTCTTGTCACCTCTTTTGATCACATGCGTGATCTTGTCATTTCAGGTAGTCTTTTCGACGTAGGCATCTATTTATAAAAGAATCTTCTTGGTTGTTGTCTCCGATCCCTTGTCAGTCACTTCTTTCGACATTCTTGGTTGGGTCTAGTGGTATTATCTTTAGTTCCCCTAGCTTACCCTGGTAAATCACGGATAACATACAAACTATGACCAAGAAGTTACAGACTATCGTAAATGGGTGCTTGCGTAAAATAGAAGGATTGGCATGGTACGATAAAACCACCAGTGCGGAAATGATAACAAGAGTCAGACAAGTACTAGTGGAAAAAGAGGCGATAACAAGCTGGATTTGGATAGGACTCGCACGGAGTGAAAACCGGTGGTTGATATGGAAAACAGTAAGTCGTGTTCTTTGATGTCATGCGAATAACTCACCGACATCGTTAGGGTTAGGATTATGGTTAGGGCTTAAGATTCCTAACTCTAACCCTAACCATTAATTACTGCGTCGCTGAATTCTTTTTTGAGGCCGTACAGAACACACGGCCCACTGTGCTTCATTTCAACCAAACTGGCATTACAAGGCAACTCTTTTACTGGACACTATACGTTAATAGAGGGAGAGAAAAAACGTGGAGAAAGAAAGTGCAAACAGACACGAACTTGATAATGGAATACATAGAAGGACCTCGGGCAGGATGGCGCGGGTCAGGATGGATTGGTCTTAGTTTATTGGACACACATCCGCCTTGGTGGTGGGGGAAGGGGGGAGAAGTGTAATGACTTATAATGAATATTAGTTTGACCAAAGATATAGAACTGCAACACAAGACTTCTAGCCATTATATATACATGTGTACAATTAGCACACAGCGCCGCTGCTTGATTTACTGAGGTCTAAAGAAAAGACTAGTTACTTTTCCTAGTACTAAACTTCATATTTACAGCCGCAGTATGAGCGCGTTGGGCTATCTTTACTGTTTGTGTACGCTTTCTGTTCTCTTTTACCACGTATAGTCATTGTTCATCCGCCATCCATGACTGTCGTTTTCGTATGTACCGTGCCTTGACAAAGATTGACAAGTCAAAACGTAAGTTACGTCGACTTTATTCATCTGGACAACTGACATGCATACTCTAGGTCTTTTTCTCTTCTTCTGTAACCACGCCAACGTTACCCTCTAAGTCGCACAAGCAGTTGCTTTACGAGGAGTGTCAAGATAGCGGAGACAGGGAAATGATCACAAATCGGAAGGCTGACCATCGAGCGTGGTCTTGTCAATAATGGTCGGCAGGGGTAAACGGAAAAGAATCTATTCCAGTAACCCACGTGTCAGCGACCTAAAATTCTTCAAGTTCACAACTAGGGACGTTTTGTAAAAGTAATAGTTCTTGGGAGACGATATATCGTTGTGACGATCGGATTATTTACTTCACTCCATTCTCCGCAGTACAAGTGCCTGAAAACATACCTTTATGTTTTGTCCTAATATTCATTCTCCGTAGTATATATGTTTTGTCACTGAATTCTACGTTTCTCTTCTCTATTTTTTTTTAAATTCCATACCTTTTCTTCTCAACTATAAATATTTTTTTTTGTGGTGGGTAGGTTTTCCTAACTTTTAAAATGTTTGCCAGGTGGTCGTATGGTGTATATTACTCAGCAACAGTAGTTTTTCGCCGGAAATAGCCTTGATAAAATATTGAAAAAAGGTCTCCAGAAATTGGCTCGTTAAGGCAGAATAGAGGGGGACCATATTTCGAGTATAAGGAGAAGAAGGAGAGAATGCGAATCCTTTCCACCCCCAAACCCCCCCCTCTCTTCTTCCCCACATCCCTCATCCCCCCTCCCCTTTCCCCCCCCCACCCCCGCCCCCTCCACGCCCCTCCCCATTTCCCCCCCCCCCCTTCCATCCCCACCCCCCCCCCCTCCCTCTGGTTCCACTCCCCCACTGCCTCCCCCCACCTTAAGCTTGTCTGCCCTTAGATCCCACGTAACTTCCTCCTTTCCCGCCCATCCCCCCCCCCACATCCATCCCCCCACTCCAATCCATTCCCCCCCCACCCCCGCCCTCCCCCCCCCTTCCCGACCCCCATCCCCCCTCCTCCCCCACCCTTCCCCCTCCCACCCCAACTCCACAAACCCACCCCACCCCCCCCACCCACCACCCACCCTTCCACCCCCATTCCCACTCCCCCCCCCCCACTCCCTTCCCCTTCCCACACCCCTCCCACTCCTTTCCCCCTTCCCCCCCCAACAACCCTACACCCCCTTTCCCCCTCCCCCCCCCTTCCCCCCCCTTTCCATTTTTCCTCCCCCCCCTCCCCACTTCCTCCTACTTCCTTCCCCACCCATCCCACCGAAGGCCATCCCCACCACCCTGCCACCCCCCCCCCACTTCCCCTTTCCCCACTTTCCCTCCTTCCCCCCTTCACTTCCCCTCCCTTCCCCCTCCTTCCCCACTTTCCTCCCCCCCTTCCTTCCCCCCCCTCATACCTCCATCCCTTCCCCCTCACCTTCCCCCCCCCCCCAATCCCCCCCCCCAAAACACCCTTCCCCCCATTCCCCCCCCCCCCCACTTCCCTCACCCCCATTTTATTCCCCCCCCGCTCCCCCCCACCCCTATCCCCCCCCTTCCCCCCCTCGCCAACTCTCCTCCCTCCCCCCTCCCTCCAATCCCCCCCCATTCCCCCCTCTCCCACCACCCCTCCTCACCCAACCCCCCCCCATTCCCCACCCCCCCTCCCACCTCCCCTTCCCCTCCCCATCCATCACCTATCTCACCCCCACCCACCCGCTCTTCTCCCAACCCCCCTCCCCACCCACTCCCCACACCCCCCCCCACCTTTTCCACTTCCCTCCTCCCCCACAGCACCTCGCTCCCCCCTCCACCCCACCCCCCCCCACCATCCCTTCCCCCTCCGCCTCCCCCCCCTCGCTTTCCCCCCTTTCCCTTCCTCCCCCACAACCCCCTCCCCCCCTTCCTTCCACCCCGCCCTTTCCTCCCCATTCCCAACCCCCCCAGCAAAAATACATAATTTTGAACTCGACAAAAATAACAAAAAAGAATACCTATAAAGTGATCAACCCCCGATCCTTCCCCCTTCCACATAAAATCCCGCCCCCTTGTTTATTAACATCGTACGCATTATATCTATAGCCATCATCCACATTTTTAACATAACAGTGTTAGTAGTGAATTATGGAAAGAGTTCTGTTTCCACACGACCTTAGCTTCTGCCTCTTAGATTCCCGTAACATAAAGAGCCCTCAACCTCATGTGAATGTAGAAATTTACCTATAAGTAAATAGTTAACACCGACAGCACGAGTGATACATTAACGAACTAGATAATGATCAAACGATTATTGGGTTTATTAATTAAATATCTACACACATAGAGTTAGTAGTAATTAGAACGTGATGATGGTGAAAGACGATTCACACAAAAACACACAGATGAGATATTAATATTGTAGTTAGTTAAATTGAAGAATGAACCTATGTGAAGCGAAATGATGATGTTGTGGTGAAGTGGGATGTTATAAATATTTATAGGGGACTTAGTGTACTGACTGAGATCAGCTGTGAAGGTATCTATATCTATTAAGAGTAGTGTATTATAGATAACCTTACTTGCTACCACATATCTATATATCTCAGTCAGAATTATTCTGGAATAGTGTGATGACTACGTTATGTTGTCTAGGGTATGTGTATGATGAAGTGTAAGTCACAACAACAGACAGATAAACAATTTAATTTAATCCACTACTCTTGACAACACTGTGACACTCACATACATATAACACTCTATGAGAATATCTTAAGGAGTCACTGATAACTTTTCAAATAACAATATGTATTCATGGTTATCATAAAGGTATATGTGTCCTGATTCAAATACAAAGGAACCAGGAATCACAATCAATTTTAATTACAAGTATATGTACAGACTTTATCAATATGAATATTGTAGTGACATATATTATTAAAATATCCTATGTGTGTCAGTTGTGTAGTGGTAATATGAGGTAATACTGGTTTTGTTTTGTTCAAGCTCTGTTGGTATTTGTCATCATGACTTCAATAGTTTGTCTTTTGGGACTAGTATTGGAGATGTTCTCAGTTCCTGATATTAAGACAATTAAATTCCCCTCTGAATGTTATTTTTACAAAGTCATTTCAAGATGAGGGGACATAATGTTGAGCTCAGCTGGCCAAATCAGCTTATCTTGCGTGATGGCGGCAGGAAAGGACTCCTCTGCTCGAATTTCTCCTCTGGGCTCTGGAGACACCTCACTGATAGCTAAATGGACCAAGGAGTATGCTGTCCGACTCTGGATTCAGCAAAGCTCTGACCAGGTGCTGCTCAGTACCATCAAGACCACGGTCCCTGAAAACAAGAAGGATGTACCTTCTACTTCATAACTAATTGATACTCTAGTTCTACACTGAGCACAATACACCACAAACATTGAGTTCAGAGCGTTAGGCCAACTGTCAGCTTCATCTGAAATACTTTATACCAGTATTTACCTCCTTAATGGTTACCACGCCTCTGCACTTCCAGCATTATTTCTGTCTAATCAATCATCCAGGTGTCAGTGTACTATTTGGCCATTCCATGCCGTTTTACTTCCCTCCGACACCCTCTGTTCAGGCTGGAGCATTATAGGCTTTATCTCCTGTTTGCCACTGAACTACACATATATATACAGGCATAATTTAACAATTTACATTCAATTTTCATTAAAAGATACTGAATGGTTCAAGCTTACCACAATTTCATGGAAATAAACACAGATACGTTGATTAGCAATGAATTCTGGCACAATTACTGGCACAAATTCCCATCTGCTTATGTTCCAGGCTTTTATTTAACACAAATATGAGCTGGCTTCAACGCACTGTTGCTTTATCAAGATTATTTGCACTAGTGGTCTCGAACTAACGCTCCTAAGTGAGTATATCAGCGAGTCTAGCCAATGAGGCCACGTTTCGACAAGTGTTTGAAAAAATGTTACCTTTCCACGTCTCCCCTAACAACGAAAGATAGTATTTATAGCCCGACAAATCGTGGTTAGTCTTTCATTTGTTGCGCTCCAATCAATTTGGAGTTTACATGGTAGGCTAATTCTGTAACGTAAGATTTTTTTCAAACACGTTATAAAAAAATTTTATGAGCAGAAATGATTCCATGCTGTCAGGCATCTCCACTATTTTATTTTGGTTATAATTTATTAATTCCTGGACTATTTGCGTAACGTTTTACATATTCTTTGTCAGCAAGCCCTAAGGAACCCAAATATCCAAATTTAAAAGAGCTACGTGGCTGCGTTCAAAATATGTATTTTCTACCTCCTGTTTCGAAGATGTGCTGTCTGGGTACTGTTATGTTTTCAACCGTAAACCCATCTATTGTTATCTTTCCTAATAAGCGTTTTTTTATGATTTATAAACCTAACTCTGGGATGGGTAATGTATTTTATCACTGTCCGTCTGAAAAAAAGTTAGTGCATGTAGTCTTACACGCGTGATGGCAGCATTTGTGTATCGCGCGAAGCGTGTTTAGTGTTCGGCTTTCTGCCTCTCCCTTCTCGCTATCCTTTTGTCCATCTGTCTTTTGATCTTGGTAACATAGTGTAGAAAAAAGACATGAATGGAATTTAAAATTTAGGTCAACTTGCATATTTCAAGGTTTTTTCTTAGAAAGGCAGCACATTTTATTGTGTGTTTGGGAAACGCGTGTATGTTGCAGAAGGCCTTTAATATCAACGTGAAAGCGTTACAATTTGCCGACGAAGTAGAAAACAAGGGGAATTTCGAGTACCTTCTTTGTGACAGCACTGTTATTTACCATTGCTCTTTTCTTTATTAATTTTATTTGTTAGGCTTCATATTTACCTAATAATTTATATATGTGGATTAGAATATTCCACGACACCTCCCCTCTTAAAACAGACATTATATGTCAGTCCTTTATTCTATATTCACATAGAGAAATTTATTATTATTTCTGGGGTTTACGGTGATTCTCATCACACGGATGGCGGCTTAAAAAATCCGCTCCCAAATTGGTTTTTCCAGATATATACTCAATGCTAAAATTATATGGAGCCAGAAGTAAAGACCATCGGAGTAACCCAGAGTTCTCATGCTTAGCCTGTGCTAGAAACGATAAAGGTTTGTGGTCTGTTTGCAACTTAAATGCCTTCCCATACAGATAAATATTGAATTTCTTTATTGCCCATATTACTGCAAGACATTCCTTTTCGCTAGTTGAGTAATTGATTTCAGCTTTATTCAACTTTCTGCTAGCATATGCCACTGGGCTTAATTCCCCATCCAATGCATCTGATTTCTGTAGTAGAGTTGCTCCTAGCCCAATATTACTGGCATCCGTCCTTACAATGAATTCTTGACTTAAGTCAGGTAATTTCAAAATGGGTTTACTTGTGAGCTTTTCCTTCAATTCTTGGTAAGTCATTTCACATTGTGGTGTCCATGTAATGCGATCTGGATGTCCTTTACGTGTCAATTCAGTTAACGGTGCACATATGGAATTAAAGTTTTTGATATACTTCTGGTAGAAACCACATAATGAGACAAAGGATCTCACGTCCTTCTTGGTTTGTGGTCTCGGGGCTTTCTGTAGTTTCTCTAAATTCTTTGGGTCAGGGGTCATGTTTCCCTGATAAACTGTGTGTCCCAAAAATTCCAATTCTTTACATCCAACGCAACATTTAGTTGGTCGGGCTGTTAAATTTGCCTCCCTAAGTCGATTAAACAGCATGTTCAGAGAGTCAATGTGTTCCTCAAATGTTTCTGTTGCTATAAGGATATCATCCATAAAATTTGTTATACAGGGATTATTCAGAGGATCCAATAATTTTCTCATCATTCTAGAGAAGACACTAGGCGTATTCTTCAATCCAAATGGCAATCTATTAAACTCATAGTGTCCTTCTGAGGTACTAAAAGCTAGGTATGGTCTAACCTCAGGCTTCACTGGAATCTGATAGTATCCTTTACTCAGATCCACTTTTGAGAAATATTTAGCTTTATTTAGTCTGGCAAACAGCTGATTTGTATCCGGCAATGGATCCACCTGTCCTTCTGTAATAGCATTCAGTCTCCTGTAATCTATACAGAGTCTATGTTCTCCAGAGGGCTTCCTTAAGAGTACAACACCGGAACTATACGAAGATTCACTGTGCGAAATAATTCCTTCCTTCAACAGATAGTCTATCTCTTCCTTCAAAGCTTTCTCCTTAGCAAACGGAATCGAATATGGTTTCATACAGACAGGTGTGGAGTCTATTAGTTTCATATCATATTCCAATAGGTTTGTATGCCCTGGTCGGTCTGTTAACACCTCTGCATGATTATTTAGAACCTGTTGCACTCTCTCTTTCTGAGTTTTCGTTAAATGTGTACTGATTTTCACCTGTGCTGCTGTCTCACAGGGATGTAATGGATATTCAAATGATGAAAGTGGTTCCTTTTTCATCTCCATGGCGATGGACAAGGTCAACAAGTGTGTCTCTTCCTGATGTTCTCTTTCCAAATATTTCTTCAGGAGATTCACATGATAGATTTTTTCTTTCCCCTTCTTATCTATCTTATAATTTGTTCTAGACACCTTCTCTAGAACTGTATATGGACCCTGCCATCCAATTTGTAACTTATTCTGACTCCCAGGCAAAAGAAGCAGTACTTTCTCTCCCACAGCCAAATTTCTGTCCTTCGCCTTCCTGTTATAATAGGCAGCATGTTTCTTCCTGGCTTGTTTCAAATTTTCATTGGCAAGTTTCCAGCCAGTTTTTAACCGAGTGGTCAGCTCATTCACATATTGGTATGAAGATGTAATGTTTTCCTCTGCCTTTTCATCAGTCCACGTTCTTAACATAGCTACATATGGACCTTTAATTGTGTGGACCTATTTGTCCATGCACCGGTATGGTCTCTTCCACTCGAAGCTTTATAGTGATGATTTTTCCTCCCAGAATTATCATTCACAAAACGACCGCTACCAATTTTTCTTTTGGGGCTTTCTCCCCACTTAAAATTCTTGATGAGAGATTTCCTCCCTACATCCTCTTCCTCCAGTTTGTTTAAGTCCGATTGAGGGATTTTCGGCTTATCCTGGGGTAAGACATCTTTTTGCACTCTCCGCATAGTGGCCATTGTAAAACAGTTAAGTGAAGCTTGTCCGTGAAAAGGGGCTTCCCATTCCATTTGGTCCACTTTATCAAATCTATTTTTCTTTTTATTATCAGGCCTAATTTTGCCCCGGGGCGTGTCCAGGTCCTGATCCATGTTCCCACTTGTGGGTGTTCCCTCATGTGCTATGCTACACCTTTCTACAAAATTTTCAATGTCCCATCTTGCTTTGGGCCAATAATAATTGTGAGCCACCTTTTGAATGATGGTACCTATTTTCTCATGGTCCCCATCTGGTTTCACATGTAGACTCCTTATTAAGTCTGCCCTATATCTTTTAGGAAGTACCAGCTGTCCGTGACCTTTGGATCTAGCTCCAGTCTTCCTATACATCAACTTGTTTTTCATGTAAAAATCTCCCTTGCCTGGAGTTGTATGACAAGTTGACAATTTTCTGAAACAAGGCTTGAGTGTTTTATCCCCAGCCTGTGCCTTCCTCATCTCTTCTGGAGTGGTATCTAACATAATATCCTCCTCCTGTCTTGAGGTCGACCTGACCTGAAGGGTTGCCATATACACAGGTTTCCTTCTGCAACGGTCAGTGTCATGATTGTCCATCTGACAATTCTTACACCACCTTTTTCCTTGGTTGAAAGATTTTCTTTCATCATATTTCCTTTCATCGAATTGTGGGAATTTATTTTTATTTTCATACCGTGGCCTATCAAATTGGTGCTTACCTTTGTGTTGATCCCTAGGATCAAATTTATTAAAGTTCTGTGGTGCCCTAAAGTTATCCACTTGTTTCTTTTTATTACCTGTTACCTCTGCTTGAGCTGCTTGATACCTTTCAGCAACATTTAGCAACTCACCCAGCCTCTCTGCACCTTGTTCCATGAGAAACTTTCTCAGGTCTGGAGCCATGGACTCTCTTAATTGCTCTATAAGGACCATTTCCTTAAGATCTTGGGTTTTCCCCAGAGAAGTCCATTTCTCCAAGTATGTCTCTATTCGTGCAGAGAACTGGTGATAGGTTTCACCTGACAGTAGTTTAGCATTCCTAAATTTTTTCCTATAAAATTCAGCATTCTTTTCATATCTTAACAAAAGAGCCTGCTTTAGCATATCATAATTTTCCTGATCACCTCTGCTCATTTTTGCAAAAACTTCATAAGCTGCCCCACGAAGTCCCTGAGATAACTTTAAGCTCCACCTTTCTCTCTCTAACCCATATGTGGTAGCTAATAGTTCATATCTATTTATATAGCTCTCAATATCATCGTCTTTCTCAACAAAATGATCTAAATGAAAGTTCATAGCTGAGGTTGAGGCTCCCTGAGTAACCGTAGCATCAGAGGCAAAGGGACTGGCACCATTTTCAGGAGCATGGCCTTGAAACTCAAACTCCCTTAGTCGTAACTCATGTTCCCTTTGTAATCTTTTATCTTCTGTTTCCCTTTCTGCAGCTAATTTCCTCTCTTCTGCAGCTAATTTCTTCTCTTCTCTTTCTGCATCCAATTTCTTAGCCTCTTTGTCAGCCTCAATCTGCAACCTCTTAGTCTCAGCCTCAGCTTGTAACTTCTTAGTCTCAGCCTCAGCTTCAAATTGTAACTTCTTAATTTCCCTTTCAGCCTCTAACTTTCTTTCGGCTTCAAACCTTCTTTCTTCGCGTTCAATAAATTTGTCACATTCCGTAGTAACATAGGCAACCATAACTTGCCCATCTAATCCTAACTCCTTTGCAGTCTGAACAGCAGCAGATCGAAATTTGGCTAGGTCCGCCATTGTCTATCAGGTAAGTTTATACAATGTCTAACCAACAATTTAATCTCTAAATATATCTAATGGACAACACAGGCACCGTGAGCTCAACCTTATTTAATTCCACCCAAGGATACCTTTTAATTCTTATATTCCCTGAAGTGAATTACCCCCAATATTTTTAATAGGTAAAGATTCAAAATCCCAAGAGCGAGACCCCAATATATGTGGTGAAGTGGGATGTTATAAATATTTATAGGGGACTTAGTGTACTGACTGAGATCAGCTGTGAAGGTATCTATATCTATTAAGAGTAGTGTATTATAGATAACCTTACTTGCTACCACATATCTATATATCTCAGTCAGAATTATTCTGGAATAGTGTGATGACTACGTTATGTGTCTAGGGTATGTGTATGATGAAGTGTAAGTCACAACAACAGACAGATAAACAATTTAATTTAATCCACTACTCTTGACAACACTGTGACACTCACATACATATAACACTCTATGAGAATATCTTAAGGAGTCACTGATAACTTTTCAAATAACAATATGTATTCATGGTTATCATAAAGGTATATGTGTCCTGATTCAAATACAAAGGAACCAGGAATCACAATCAATTTTAATTACAAGTATATGTACAGACTTTATCAATATGAATATTGTAGTGACATATATTATTAAAATATCCTATGTGTGTCAGTTGTGTAGTGGTAATATGAGGTAATACTGGTTTTGTTTTGTTCAAGCTCTGTTGGTATTTGTCATCATGACTTCAATAGTTTGTCTCAGGGACTAGTATTGGAGATGTTCTCAGTTCCTGATATTAAGACAATTAAATTCCCCTCTGAATGTTATTTTTACAAAGTCATTTCAAGATGAGGGGACATAATGTTGAGCTCAGCTTGCCAAATCAGCTTATCTTGCGTGATGGCGGCAGGAAAGGACTCCTCTGCTCGAATTCTCCTCTGGGCTCTGGAGACACCTCACTGATAGCTAAATGGACCAAGGAGTATGCTGTCCGACTCTGGATTCAGCAAAGCTCTGACCAGGTGCTGCTCAGTACCATCAAGACCACGGTCCCTGAAAACAAGAAGGATGTACCTTCTACTTCATAACTAATTGATACTCTAGTTCTACACTGAGCACAATACAACACAAACATTGAGTTCAGAGCGTTAGGCCAACTGTCAGCTTCATCTGAAATACTTTATACCAGTATTTACCTCCTTAATGGTTACCACGCCTCTGCACTTCCAGCATTATTTCTGTCTAATCAATCATCCAGGTGTCAGTGTACTATTTGGCCATTCCATGCCGTTTTACTTCCCTCCGACACCCTCTGTTCAGGCTGGAGCATTATAGGCTTTATCTCCTGTTTGCCACTGAACTACACATATATATACAGGCATAATTTAACAATTTACATTCAATTTTCATTAAAAGATACTGAATGGTTCAAGCTTACCACAATTTCATGGAAATAAACACAGATACGTTGATTAGCAATGAATTCTGGCACAATTACTGGCACAAATTCCCATCTGCTTATGTTCCAGGCTTTTATTTAACACAAATATGAGCTGGCTTCAACGCACTGTTGCTTTATCAAGATTATTTGCACTAGTGGTCTCGAACTAACGCTCCTAAGTGAGTATATCAGCGAGTCTAGCCAATGAGGCCACGTTTCGACAAGTGTTTGAAAAAAATGTTACCTTTCCACGTCTCCCCTAACAACGAAAGATAGTATTTATAGCCCGACCAATCGTGGTTAGTCTTTCATTTGTTGCGCTCCAATCAATTTGGAGTTTACATGGTAGGCTAATTCTGTAACGTAAGATTTTTTTCAAACACGTTATAAAAAAAATTTTATGAGCAGAAATGATTCCATGCTGTCAGGCATCCCCACTATTTTATTTTGGGTATAATTTATTAATTCCTGGACTATTTGCGTAACGTTTTACATATTCTTTGTCAGCAAGCCCTAAGGAACCCAAATATCCAAATTTAAAAGAGCTACGTGGCTGCGTTCAAAATATGTATTTTCTACCTCCTGTTTCGAAGATGTGCTGTCTGGGTACTGTTATGTTTTCAACCGTAAACCCATCTATTGTTATCTTTCCTAATAAGCGTTTTTTATGATTTATAAACCTAACTCTGGGATGGGTAATGTATTTTATCACTGTCCGTCTGAAAAAAAGTTAGTGCATGTAGTCTTACACGCGTGATGGCAGCATTTGTGTATCGCGCGAAGCGTGTTTAGTGTTCGGCTTTCTGCCTCTCCCTTCTCGCTATCCTTTTGTCCATCTGTCTTTTGATCTTGGTAACATAGTGTAGAAAAAGACATGAATGGAATTTAAAATTTAGGTCAACTTGCATATTTCAAGGTTTTTCTTAGAAAGGCAGCACATTTTATTGTGTGTTTGGGAAACGCGTGTATGTTGCAGAAGGCCTTTAATATCAACGTGAAAGCGTTACAATTTGCCGACGAAGTAGAAAACAAGGGGAATTTCGAGTACCTTCTTTGTGACAGCACTGTTATTTACCATTGCTCTTTTCTTTATTAATTTTATTTGTTAGGCTTCATATTTACCTAATAATTTATATATGTGGATTAGAATATTCCACGACAGATGTGATATGATACTTGTTACCAAAAATGATGAGTAATCTACACAGTCCATGTGTCACTACATGCTTCACCCGGGGCGGATAATCCACATGTATGCATGGAATGTCCAAGGTAGTTATATGTTATGTTGAGTGGATTATCTCTAAGACGAGGACTTTCTGATGAAAACTTTTGTTGTACTGAGAACGTTGACGATATACAGTCCTTCAGTGTTTAACAATTTCTCTGTAGCGTTGACAAACAGTTGACAGTTGTCGTATGACAAATGTCTGTTGTCTGATCTCCGAAGGGTACTGTCCAGACTGGAGATCGTCATGAAATGATCTTGGCATGTAGACTCATCACCTTGAGTGTGTACGCTTGATTTTCAAGATATACTTTGGAGTAAGCTGCACTTGATATCTGTATATCCGACTCAACTTGTGACTATGGAGTCTGCTTCAAAAACTGCGCTTATGAGTGCGTTGCACTTGGTAAAAATATGAGAATCAACTTTTGAGTTCTTTAGCTTTCGAGGTAAGCTTTCGAGGGAGCTGAACTTGATATAACAGATGAATAAAATACTGCGACCACCTTGTAAACGTGGGCGAGAATTCTTCCTTCTTAACTGAGGAAGTTAAGGATGTCCTGAAGACGAATTCTGCTATCCAGACGAACACTTTGCTAGCTTCTTTCTAGTTAGACATTCACCATGTAATATGTCGACTCAGACTTATATTGGACTGAAGACACACAGATGTCTTTGTATGTTTTCACACTTAATATCAATGGTTGGCTTTCTTTTATACAACTCCTCGCTAATGATGAGTTCAATTCTCTAGTAATTATATTTGACATGAAATGAATATGACATGCGTGTAATGATGATCTAGCAATTTAGATGGAGGTGAAGTATGAACTATTAATTACCTCCTATCATCTTAGAGGAAAATCTTCTGATTTTATTAATCATTTATGAGAAGGATTAATCGAAAAACTATCTTCCGCATATTTAGCAATGATGCTAAGTGGAGAAGTGATCTTAACTAAAGACTAAGAAAAATTATTAATAGTTTTTAAAGATTCACTAACCTCCTTTTCCTTTTCACAAATTCCTTTAAAAACATTATAAATTCCACATATATGAATTTAAATATCTACACAGAAATGAACACGTTTAATAAGGCTAGGCTTGTGGGAAATGTTCTACACCACGCTGTACTGAAACTACTGATCTCTGATTAACATTACGCTACATCTCTAACCCGTCCCAGGTGGGTCCAATTGGCATGTGACGTATAACCACGCCCATAAAACCAATAGCTAGGCCTCCATCTTGTGGCTCAGACCTTGAATCGCTCTTGTCCCCTGTTAGTCTAAAAGTGGGTGGGCTATTCGCCACAAACGTTCAATGCCGTGCGGCATGGCAAACCTGAGTTTACAATTGGCTAGCTAATGCAAATAAATCACCCGCCCTCCAACTGTCACAAAGCCCTCCGTGTCAACTTTGTTTTCCCATGCATGCAGTGACCATTTAATCTCTCTGTTTCATGTCTAAGATTCCTATCCTTCTACCGTCGGCTACCATCTGGAAACAAAGATTGTAGTCCGTGTCATGGGCCTTTGATGTCCCACGCCCGGAGTCTATTGTTTGCGTGCGTCCATTGTATTGTGCGCGATGACCGTCGTTTGTTTAAACAGCGGCTTAGCCATGAATAGACTACTATGTGGTCTCAGCCGCATGTCTTCCAAAATATTCAATACTCCAAGGTGGTATGTCTGACGATATCTGAACAGGGACCTATGTATCAAAAGAAATTGTTCTATAACCATGTATGTTTCCCAAAATTAAGATGAAACCAGATGTGTTTAACAAGGTAGAAAACTGAATCAAAGGAGCGTTAATTTTGCTTTAGATACAAGTCGCGAGTAATAAAGATTACAGTTTAAAGTCCAGTCTTGATTAAAAGATTACTTGAACAACAATGAAAGAGCAAATGTGGTTGACAATGAAAGAAAAGAGACGATGGGCAAGACAGCGATAAGACATGGCGCTCGTTTACCACACCAGGGCAGCGACCGTATGGTCTACTCTTTACGATTTCCAATTGCCGATGGATTTTTAAGGTGCGCAACGTGCACTCGGGACCTTCTCTTTTTCGTCCTGATCCGAGAAGGCTAGGCATCCAATCTCACTACTCAGGAGATCAGAGGAGAAGGGAGTATGACATCATTATGAACCACTGGTAATGAACCGAATTTCTATCAATAATATTCCCTGCACTGGCAACTAACCGGTACCTTTAAAATTAGATTCAAACGCCACACCTCTTAGCCACTCCAACCCCCAAACTAAAATTCTAGAAAGTTCCTTTTCTTAAATGTCCTATATAAACACATGGGGATTCTCACCGGTGCTACGGAGTTGTTGCACTGTGCTGAGATCGTCCTTGTGTGATCTAAGGTAGGAGATCGGAGAATGGATGCAGTTGCCCGTGTGCACTGATGATAGTCATTAAAACCAAACCAAACCAAGTTGTTTAAATTCATTTTTCTATGGGCTTTCTGCAACGTTAAATGTAAAGACTTCCAAAAATGGATGTATCGTTTTCCAACTCAATATTTCCAACCCATTTATGACAGAGAGAGATTAGAACTATTCTCTCTCAGGTATATCAAAAGAAGCGTCGGAGGTTGTGCATGGGACTGACAACCTCGTCATGTACAACAAATGGCTAAAGAAAACGCCGGTGCAAAAGCATATGCTTTGACGTAGTCTTCTACAAGTGAGCCATCTGCGGTTATGCATCCATATTCCATAACGAGCGAAAAAGGGAGCTGATTTTAATGACGACTGTTTAATATTATTTTATTTTTATTTGTGACAAGTTTCCTATCTTCATGTTTTCTTCCTCTTCAGGTCATTTATCTGTTAATGTAGTATTATCCAACATTTGTATCGTTTATATCATCTGTCTAAATAGTTTGTTGCGTTCCATTCATTTATATTGGTGTTTGAAAGTGATGGCAACTTTGGTCAAGTAACATCTAGGGTAACAACGATTCAAAAGTTCAATGGAAACGACAACAGCAACTCGTTACATAACTGTAGCTCACTCTTGCTGACGATTCTTTATACTTAATTCACAAATTCCACAACACGCAGCTCCACATGAGTATACTAATTCATGATTATAATTTGCAAGCAGGCCAACTACACTTAGCCATCAAAGTTCAGTAAGTAGTGGATAAACTGTGCCATTTGTATAGTCTAGGTCCGCGAATTAATTCTTAAGAACACCATCGTCAGTTATCATGCTATAAGCGCTAAGATACTTTCCTGTAGGCACATATACGTCTCTGGCACTCATATAATGGAATATCTTCTATACATGTAGACACCTCAGCGGACATGAAAAACATCGGCCAGAGCTCACACAAACACAGCCATTCCGGCTGGAGACACTGCCAAAAGATCACTGTCGTTACTCTGCACGCGCATCTACGTAATTATTTTCTTTGACGTCATTTCAATCTAGCGACGCTTTTGTTGAGCACCACGATGGTTCACAATCATGAACACATTGCGGTGCGCAAAAAGAGGCGCAACATAGTTAAAATAACAAATCTATCATATAGCTTCCTCTACGTTTTCTATTAGTCTACTATCTTCTCTGTCATCACATTTTCTATCACTATATGTATATAATTGTCATTGCAATATATAATATTCTCAATAACCTATGTGCAGTCGCGTAGTATTTGTTGTTGGTTCTTTCATATTCATTGAATATTTGTACCATACAGTATTGTGTGTGTCTGTGACGGGTGCTGCGGTTCCTTGTTCTTATATTATTTATTGCATATTAAAGTCACTCTGTTGACGTAGTTAATGTTTGTTACTGATGGTTAGCTCTGACCACCAGAACATCCCTTCGACGTTCTGATTTGCATATTGTATATTAGTTGATTCCCCTGTGGGAGAGTTATCGTGCTGAAAAAACGTAAACATTAACAGCTGTGGAACCGAACCCGAAAACGTAAGTAAAAGATCAAGCCTTCTGTTCTGAGTCCACATGTATTGACATTCATATAAACGATATCCGACATTCACAAAACTTCATGTACAGTTCAGCATAACAATGAATTCCAAATAATACCAGTAAGTATCCGTCCGTGTCAAAACAATATGTCAGATGAACATCATGGCTATATACGTGCGCTGCTGTAGTCAACAGCCAGAAATGAGCGCATGAGTTCTTGACAGCTAAAAATTGAATCATAATATGATTCTCCTTCCATTATTTAATTTACTTAATAATCTCATACTTTAGATTAATCCGAACTGACCCTGAGTTCTACATTGATTCATATATAGGCTACCTACTAGGCCTTTCCTTGGAAGAAATACAAGACACGACTTCTCTGCTTGACGGATAGCGTAACAAGGGCAATGTAACCAAGTCACCCAGCGTGACCTTCCCAACGCGAATGCGTCATAATCTTAGCATATATTTCGCGTTCAGTATACCGTAAAATATCGACATATCCTATTAATATTATTGACCCCTAAACGTTGCGCACGGCTAAACCCCAGCAGACGCCGTCATTTAAAAAATAAACACCGTAACAGTGTCCATTCATCGCTTTCTTGTCAATTCTGCTAGTTTAGCATGTCTCATATAGTTCCCGGGGGTCTCTATGGAGACTGAGAAAGAATATGGTTACTGCTGTCTCAGGCATGTCGTAAGAGACGACAAATGTGAGGTTGTCCATGGGGGGTAGCAACCTCATCGTGTAAAATAAATTGCTACAAACATACGAACTATTGTAAGAACATGTCGTAGATTTTTGATAGGGGAATTAAGACTTGGGTTGGTCCCTTCTGAATAGATTAGAATGAATGATAGCCACAGTGAGAGATGATAGTAGAAATAGATTTCCACGAGTGAGATGGTAGAAATCAATAGAGGCTGTCTCTGAAATCGAGAATCTTTTCTCTCTTTTAGCCTATCTTCTACAACAGATCTATAGGAGTCAGACAGTCTATTGACTACCTATTATACTATACATATATTAATATATATATATATATATATATATATATATATATATATATATATATTACCACTCACGTGCACACACACACAATTGACGACATGTAGACGCACACACGTGGGAAAACTATAACAAAGATTATATAGATATTTTGGAATGAGCTGACCCGACACACTTATTAAGTTCAAGGGAATTTTTAATTATCAGAAAAATTCCATCACAACACCTAAAATTACATCAAAGCATATACAAATAGTCATAAAGTCAATAATAGTGCTACAAGAATGATAGACCCACAGCATGATCCTTTCCCTCGATGTTTAGCCCACAGTCCTGTTAGAAGAAAAGCGATAGCCCCAAAGAGTCACGGATACATCTGATTTAGTCTAAGTCTTCCCTTTAAAGGTATGAACAGACTTGGATACTCTGCTCTATCCTAAGGAAAAATATTTGTTAGCAACAAAACTTGCATAAAGAAATTTAAGACAGCAAGAAAGTATGGGTGTCAAAATACCACAATAAAGGAATCGCTCAGTCCTGCATTCACTCGATTCAGTCATCAGGGATCCCTGTAATACATTCTTACTTACAATCGTGCTGTTGTTCGCTGTCTGGAGCTAACTTTATGACACTTCTCTACAGTGAATCTGTATTCTTTGGATAAAGAGAATCCCAGCTCTGCAGATACAGGTTTCTTCCACTGCTCCGGGGAGCATTCACTTCACCAGTTTATTTTAAGAATCCTGTTAAGGTCACTTGAATCAGTTTGGGTAAGAAAGTTTAAACGGGCTCACAGTGTCAGAATCACGTGGTTTCCACTACTTGGGAAAAATGGTTGGTTTGTAACTTCGATCAAAAGGTAAAATTCTGGGTCACACCACAAGGTTTCAAAATCGTCGAAATGTTAGTTTCTTGTAATATGTTACTCGCCCCAAGGGCCGACATGTACTTGATGTTTTATCAGGAACAAATTAATCTGGCTCCGTAGGCGCAGTTATTTCATTAAAATCTTAAAGTTCTTGTAAAGGTTAACACCAAGTCTTTAAGGAAAATGTTTTAGTTCTTCACAGACATTTCTCGTGTACTCAACGCTGGCAAAGTTGGGGCACCCCCAGTTTTCACTGTATAAAGAAAAACAACATATCAAATACTATACATACTATGTACTCCGGTTATAACTTACATTATAAACTGTAAGCGGAGAGCTTGACTTATCGTTTAAAACTTCATGTAAAATAAGTTATATTCATAAAATCAATCATCATGAATTAGAAATACATACGTATTTCGTCAATACTCAATGATGAATCGGGCATTTATAATTTAGTTGAAATATTCACGACGGGTTATTAGCAGTTAAATCAAATTTATTTATAGCTGCATGAGTTTTAAGCTAGAAATTATAATTTATTCTGCTTTCCACTGAAACACGTCAGCTAGAGAATATAACAGACTTATAAATCAATCCTACTGCACAAAAGAAACTAATGAAATAAATCGGCGATTAACCCTTAATCACTCACAAATAATACTAGATATCTAATATTTACCTCCACACAGAACTACAGATTAAATACCACGAAACTAGAATCCTTCAATATAATGGTAGTCTAGAACTCGGCAAAATGTTGCCAAAAAACTCAGAACTTTTTCAATATACAAGATATTTCCTAGCCCGAGTGATCTGTCTACTGCGAATCTTGAGTATGAATGACCATTCTAAAACTCTCTCGGGTAGATATATCTTAAACAGACAAAGGATGCACGCTATTTCGCAAACCCGAAATAGCACCGGTATCTCCCCCTCTCCTAACACTTCACATTAGCTCAGACCCTGCCATAACCTGCCAAAACGCGTCTTAACGCCTCACACGACATGTGGCCGTTCTGAGCGATGCATGTCTGGCGCTTTCCATACCTCAGGCCAAGCGACTGGTCGAATGAGCGTGGTGTCAGGTGAAAATGTAGACGATATGTCTCATTAGATGGCCGTTTCCACACCTCGCCTAGAACTTTAGCCGAAGAAACTCGCGTGACAGATGAAAATGTAGACAATTGTCTGCATCTATGTCTGGTGAAACGAATTATCACACATTCCGTCTCTGCAGCGACTGACATCTGATGTAATAACATGTGTTACCAGTAAGAGAAAAGAAACAGGGAAACGTCAGAATGGGAAAGTAAATTTTGTCGCAAACGAACGAATGCGAAAAACATGAAAATGATGAAAGAGCGATAATAAAATAGAGGACACGGGTAGAAAAGAAAGAATATAGAAAATTTATTGATCATAAATGTCTATGCTACAGAACGTCCCCCCTTTAAGATATGGAAGCACTTCATGTCTACGTTAAGGAAATAAATTTCCTATATCCGTAGCTTCAGGGTGTCTGTCTTCTTCCCTCTCATCTCCCCCCTCCATCTCTGTCCAATTCCTACTCAAATCTACTCTCAAAGTTTCCTTTCTCTGGAATGTTTCCCATGCGCGCTTGAAAGAGCGTCGCCGCTTTTGACATTTTTGAAAGATTCCGTGTGATTGCAGTGGAATTTCCCTGCCACTAACGTCATCTTCGTCAATTTTGGCGATCGTCAGGAGATGTTCGGAGGTCGGCACCGGTCTTTCCAAGAATTTCTTTTACAGATTTAAATGGTAAACCTTCTCCTTTCCTTGAATAGAGATCTGGTAGTTAGCATTAGAAATCTTTTTCAGGACGGTAAACGGCCTTTGCCATCCGATGGTCAGTTGGTTGTTCCCGGTAGGGAGTAACACCAAAACTTTCTCTCCTGCTTCCAGTTCTCTCTCTTTCGCGACTTTCCTGTATCGGTTAGCGTGCTTTGTGCGTGCTCGCTTAAAGTTAGTCGTTGCTAGGTCCCATCCTAGTTTCAACCTTTCCTTTAAAACCGAAACATATTTACTTGCTGAGACAACTGTCTCATCAGCCTTCTGGTCTGTCAGCGACCAAAGTAAGGCTTCAAGCTGCCGAATAAAAGCGTTGCTGGCAGAAATCCTGTGGAAGTATGAGGATATTCTCTGTAGCTAAATAAAGCTGCAGGAATGCACAGATCCCAATCTTCAGGTTTCACTTGTGCCAGTTTACTTAACATCATGTTGAGGTTTCCGTTAACACGTTCCACGAGCCCATTTCCGGCCGGAGTATATGGCTTTATGTAGATGTGTTGTTTCCTCAAGATCTTCACGATCTCATTCATCAACAGGTTCCGGTATGGAGATCCGTTATCCGTCAGCACTTGCTGAGGGAATCCCAACCGAGTGAAAATCTGCACGAGGGCTTCTGCGACATGCTTGGCATCTGCGCATGTTAGAGGAATAGCTTCTGCCCATAAAGTGCATGTGTCGACTAAGGTCAGGATAAACCTGTTCCTTCCTTTAGTCCTTTCTAAGGGTCCTAAAATGTCGATCACAACCCGTTCGAATGGTGTTCCCACTATTGGCATTTCACCCAAAGAGACTGGGGGTGTCCGTTGCTTGGGTGGTACACGTTGGCACTGGGCACAGGATTTGACATACCTGATAATATCAGTATTTACTCTTGGCCACCAATAATGAGTGGTTATCCGTTGGTTTGTGGCGTTCTGTCCCATATGTCCGCTGAAGGGAAGAGAGTGCCCCATTTCTATGATTTGGCTTCTGTACTGTTTCGGTACTAGGAGCTGATTGTAACCTTGGTCAGGCTTGCCCGTTCTGAGATAAAGTACATCATCCTTAGAAAAAATGTCCCCGTGCTGTCTGGGTTCCTTAGCCATGGGCAGTTTCCTAAAGCAGGGTGCCAAAGTAGGGTCCTTTCGTTGCGCTTCTTTAAGTTCCATAGGTAACAAATTAGGCGCAGGCTCCCGTTCCTTCTTGGTTTGCCCTCTTGTAGTTACTGCTGCCACAATCGCCTCTTCTGGTTTCCCAATAAAGACGTATCTACCGGCAAGTATGACTGGGTAGATAGGGCATCTATAACAGCCGCTTTGATCACGCCTCTGACAAAATCAGAGTGGATCTCCACCAATGCGATGGGAAGCGCTGTAGGTGCCTCACTCTTAAGAATTCCACAAAGTTCGACGGTCTCTTCTGTCTCTTGACCGGGTTTAACCAGGTGTCTGGCAACAATGAAATCATAAGAAAGCCCCGTATCAAATAAACAAGAAGTTTGAGAACCGTTCAAAATAACAGTACCTCGCGTTGAGGGTCTCTCTCCCTCAGGTTGGGAATCACTGTCAATAATTCCGCCTTGCGAGACTGTTAGCAAGCATCCTATCCGTTTCGGCTCGGTGTGCTCGCCTTGATCATTAGTCCCGTGCTCAGGGGTTCTCCCTTTGCCACCTTTTCCTTTCTGGCTGCGCTGCCATATAGGGCGGTCGGGTTGATCAGACTGTTTACTGTGGTTGGGGTACTTGTTTTTGTAGAACTTGGATTTTTCAGGAGGGGGGTTTTGAGGTCCATTATCTCTGTGGTTATTCTGATTAGAAGCATGAGAAGATTGGTCTAGATTATTCTTTCGAAAATGCTCTTCTGTCGGTTTACGTTTTGTGGCCGGTAGTTCAGCCAGCGCATTTTGATAACGCTCAGACTTTTCCAAGATATCTTCAAGCTTTTCTGCGCCCTGCTCAGCTAGGAAACTCCGGGTGTCAGCAGACAAAGTGTTCTTTATTTGTTCTGTTATAACAAATTCCTCCAGACCTTCATAGGGAGAGGGGAGCTGCAAGAGCTCTAGGCACTTTGTCAGATATCCCTTTAGACGAGACGAGAACTGCTGAAAAGTTTCAGAGCTCTCCTTACTGCTGTTGCGAAACAGTTGCAAAAATTTGCGCGCGTTCATTTCAAAACGCTCCAGTAACGCTTTCTTCAACACATCATATTTGTCTTGTTGGCTGCTTTCCAGTTTGGCGTAAACATCATATGCACTGCTTTTCAGCCCTGAGAAAGCTTCATATTCCAACGCGACTTCTCTAAACCGTACAGAGTTGCAATTTTCTCAAATTTTTCTAGATACGTGTCAATCTTCTCATTAGGACAAGGGAACGATTCTAGCGCAAAAGACATAGCAGTGAGATGAGTAGATTGTGTGTTAGGAGGATCAGTTAAAGAGGAATGAGAAGAAGACTCTCCATTGCTGGAGGTAGAGGCAGAACCACGACTTTGGAACTCTAGAGTCTTAAGCGCAAACTCGTGTTGTCTCTGTTTCTCTTTTTCCTCAAGCTGTCTCTCCTTCTCTCTTTCCTCATGCTGTCTCTCCTCTCTCTCCTTCTCATGCTGTCTCTCCTCCCTCTCCTTCTCATGCTGTCTCTCCTCTCTTTCTCTCTCCCTGCGGATTTCCATTTCCTCGTCCATCTTCTTCAGCTCTCTAGCTTCAGCTGCTTTCTCCTTCTGCTCCGCATCATATCTTTTGTCCCTGACAAAAGCTTTCGCTTCTTCTCCGTCCAAACTTTCTTCTCTCGCTTCGTCCCTGAGCATCTGCCTAAGCTTCCCCCTTTCTGCCATAATACGTCAGTGACTGAAACTAGTCGAGAAAGAAAATAAGAAAAGGATACACTGGTTCCTACCACGTACGAGAAAATACCAAAACAAAAGATGAAATACTTTAACCTGGGATACCTTTTCTAAAAAATGAAGTATCTAACTATCGCTGCTATTACTCGGCAATAAAGCACCTAATGCAGACGACTATGCCAACTAAATAGTAGTTAAGATTACTCACTGAAAAATACGTTGCTACAGTGGAAACAAAATTATTATTGCAAAATTTTTGGAGGGAAAAAACCCCTTTATTTTAAAGTCCACTACAAGTTCACCCCTGAAGTCAGTTAGGGTAAGGGAGGCAATTAACAAGACGTAATTGTCTGAACTCACTCCTTAGCGTAGCTCAAACACCTACTTCTTCAGAACCCTGTGACTGTTAGACAATCACAAACTTTATCAGAGTTTAGTATTACATAATTAACAAGTAACATATATTCCGACAAAATCAACCTGTAACTCAAATGTATAATGCTCAAAAATGCTGTGGAAAAACAATTATTAATAGTGTGGTCAGCACGCCCATAAACAGATCGATTCGTCTAGGGGAAAATTATTTAAGGATATCAACACTCACAAGACATCACACTTTTACTCTATATCAGAATAAAGAGAATTAATCCTGCAAACGAGCTGATATACGTATTACTGAGGACTATAGTTCAATTCCCGGAGAACGAGCCACCATTCTGTCGTAGATTTTTGATAGGGGAATTAAGACTTGGGTTGGTTCCTTCTGAATAGATTAGAATGAGTGATAGCCACAGTGAGAGATGATAGTAGAAATAGATTTCCACGAGTGAGATGGTAGAAATCAGTAGAGGCTGTCTCTGAAATCGAGAATCTTTTCTCTCTTTTAGCCTATCTTCTACAACAGATCTAGAGGAGTCAGACAGTCTATTGACTACATATATTTATTTATATATATATATATATATATATATATATATATATATATATATATATATATATATATATATATATATATATATATATTACCACTCACGTACACACACACACAATTGACGACATGTAGACGCACACACGTGGGAAAACTATAACAATGATTATATAGATATTTTGGAATGAGCTCACCCGACACACTTATTAAGTTCAAGGGAATTTTTAATTATCAGAAAAATTCCATCACAACACCTAAAATTACATCAAAGCATATATAAATAGTCATGAAGTCAATAAAAATGCTACAAGAATGATAGACCCACAGTATGATCCTTTCCCTCGATGTTTAGCCCACAGTCCTGTTAAAAGAAAAGCGATAGCCCCAAAGAGTCACGGATACATCTGATTTAGTCTGTCTTCCCTTTAAAGGTATGAACAGACTTGGATACTCTGCTCTATCCTAAGGAAAAATATTTGTTAGCAACAAAACTTGCATAAAGAAATTTAAGACAGCAAGAAAATTGGGTGTCAAAATACCACAATAAAGGAATCGCTCAGTCCTGCATTCACTCGATTCAGTCATCAGGGATCCCTGTCATACATTCTTACTTACAATCGTGCTGTTGTTCGCCATCTGGCGCAAACTTTATGACACTTCTCTACAGTGAATCTGTATTCTTTGGATAAAGAAAATCCCAGCTCTGCAGATACAGGTTTCTTCCACTGCTCCGGGGAGCATTCACTTCACCAGTTTATTTTAAGAATCCTGTTAAGGTCACTTGAATCAGTTTGGGTAAGAAAGTTTAAACGGGCTCACAGTGTCAGAATCACGAGGTTTCCACTACTTAGGAAAAATGGCAGGTTTGTAACTTCGATCAAAAGGTAAAATTCTGGGTCACACCACAAGGTTTCAAAATCGTCGGAATGTTAGTTTCTTGTAATATGTTACTCGCCCCAAGGGCCGACATGTACTTGATGTTTTATCAGGAACAAATTAATCTGGCTCGGTAGGCGCAGTTGTTTCATTAAAATCTTAAAGTTCTTGTAAAGGTTAACACCAAGTCTTTAAGGAAAATGCTTTAGTTCTTCACAGATATTTCTCGTGTACTCAACGCTGGCAAAGTTGGGTCACCCCCAGTTTTCACTGTATAAAGAAAAACAACATATAAATACTATACATACTATGTACTCCGGTTATAACTTACATTATAAACTGCAAGCGGAGAGCTTGACTTATCGTTTAAAACTTCCCGCGAAATAAGTTATATTCATAAAATCAATCATCATGAATTAGAAATACATACGTATTTCGTCAATACTCAATGATGAATCGGGCATTTATAATTTAGTTGAAATATTCACGACCGGTTATTAGCAGTTAAATCAAATTTATTGATAGCTGCATGAGTTTTAAGCTAGAAATTATAATTTATTCTGCTTTCCACTGAAACACGTCAGCTAGAGAATATAACAGACTTATAAATCAATCCTACTGCACAAAAGAAACTAATGAAATAAATCGGCGATTAACCCTTAATCACTCACAAATAATACTAGATATCTAATATTTACCTCCACACAGGGAGCCGCGCTAGCGTAGTGGTTACAACACCGCTCTGGCGACCGGGTGATACAGGATCAAACCCGGGCGACGGCATTTGAGAATTTTTCGTCGACCGGGATTTGGACTGGATTAACTCGAGACCTGGCGAGAACATTTGAAGGAGTGTCGTCGACCAGGGACTGGCGGCTCCTGAGCCAACCCAGCTGCAATGGGTACCTCCGAAATCGGCGAGTATTTGCCTGAATGGCGAGAGACACCTGTCTCTGTACAAGAAATAAAGGGATACTCACGTAAAATCAATGTCAGGTTAGACATAAATAATAACCTGAGATTTCGCCTCGAGTATTAACGGGCGTACGAAAAAAAAAAAAACCTCCACACAGAACTACAGATTAAATACCACGAAACTAGAATCCTTCAATATAATGGTAGTCTAGAACTCGGCAAAATGTTGCCAAGAAACTCAGAACTTTTTCAATATACAAGATATTTCCTAGCCGGAGTGATCTGTCTACTGCGAATCTTGAGTATGAATGACCATTCTAAAACTCTCTCGGGTAGATATATCTTAAACAGACAAATGATGCACGCTATTTCGCAAACCCGAAATAGCACCGGTATCTCCCCCTCTCCTAACACTTCACATTAGCTCAGACCCTGCCATAACCTGCCAAAACGCATCTTAACGCCTCACACGACATGTGGCCGTTCTGAGCGATGCATGTCTGGCGCTTTCCACACCTCAGGCCAAGCGACTGGCCAAAGGAGCGTGGTGTCAGGTGAAAATGTAGACGATATGTCTCATTAGATGGCCGTTTCCACACCTCGCCTAGAACTTTAGCCGAAGAAACTCGCGTGACAGATGAAAATGTAGACAATTGTCTGCATCTATGTTTGGCGAAACGAATTATCACACATTCCGCCTCTGCAGCGACTGACATCTGATGTAATAACATGTGTTACCAGTAAGAGAAAAGAAACAGGTAAACGTCAGAATGGGAAAGTAAATTTTGTCGCAAACGAACGAATGCGAAAAACATGAAAAGGATGAAAGAGCGATAATAAAGTAGAGGACACGGGTAGAAAAGAAAGAATATAGAAAATTTATTGATCATGAATGTCTGTGCGACAGAGCACATAAATGCTGTCATGTCGTACATCTTGCAAAAAAACCAGATGCAGTGGTGGTTCTAATGTTCGATAAGGAGTGAAAAGGACAAGAAGAAATTTAGCAGTATCTTGAGCTGTCTGTTGCTGAATGTTTGTAATACCCTTCAAGACGTTTGTAATACCCTTCAAGACGTTTGGAATACCCTTCAAGACGTTTTCTTCATTTCTTGTAGTCATCGAAATAATCATCATTATTTCCTCCCTTTCTTCTTGTTGTTTCTCAATTTGTTCTCTCTTTTTCCTGTCATCTAGTTTTTTAAATGTATCTTTGGGAGCCGCTCTGGTGCAATGGTTACCACACTGAGCTGGCGATCGGGTGATCCATGTTCAAGCCCGGAAGAGGACATTTGAAAAGGTGTCGTCGACCAGAGACTGAAATAATCTGAACGGCTCCTGAGCCGACCCAGCTCTAATGGGTACTCTCCGAAGACGGCGAGTATCTGCCTGAATGGCGAGAGGACACCTGTCAGCGTACCGGAAAAATATGATACTCACGTAAAATCAGTCTCAGGTTAGACATACTAACCTGAGATTACGCCTCGAGTAATAGCGGGCGTACATTAAAAAAAATGTATCTTTGTCTAACTCTGGGATTCGGGGGATGAACTGCTTTTTAATAATAGTTGGTGTTATGTTCTATTCTATATGTTACTGTTCCTACTCACTAGACTACAAAAAAGGAGCTGGAAAATGCTGTCCACATGTTGATACAGGGACGTGCAAACTCTGATGAATTAAAGAAACAAACAGCACATATATCCTGTGCCGATATTATGTTCTCCAAAATGTAATAACATAAGAGCATACATCTTTCACGACTTGAACATCATCAATTTAAAGAAGTCAGAGGTCATGACGCTCAATGTGAGCAACCCTGAGCCCATATCAGTAAGGAATAAGCAACTGGAACAGACAGACACCTTCACATACCTAGTATGCATAGTAACACCAGACGGCGGGGCAGGCAAAAACATCAACACCAGAATGAATAAGGCAAGAACAGCCTTTTTTAGCCTAAACAACATCTGGAAGTCTTCTCAATACAGCACAAGCACAAAATTAAGATTATATCAGAGCTGTGTGCTTTCTGTGCTTCTCTATGGTGCGGAATGCTGGAGAGTTACAGAGAAGGAAATGTCGAAATTGTCCTCTTTTCACACAACATGCCTAAAAAAAATTCACCGAATCTTTTGGCCGAATACCATCACCAACCAAGACCTGCTTACTCGGAGCAAGCAAGAGGACATGCACACCATCATAGCTGGCAGACGCTGGAGCTGGGTTAACCATGTCCTCAGAAGAGACCCCGATGCCATCACAAAAACAGCTATGCTTTGGACCCCTGAAGGAAAACGAAAGAGAGGCCTACCAAAAACAACCTGGCGGAGGACTGTGGAGGCTGAGATGCAAAGAATGAACCAGAGTTGGGGCACTGTACGAAGGATGGCCGCCGACCGAGCAAAGTGGAATCAATTTTTTGTTGCCCTACAAGACGCCACTAGGCGTGATGGCCACTGACTGCTTTGACGGTCGGCGGCTAAGGATCAAAGAAGAAGATGTACTTGATTACAGCAACATTCAGAGAAAGAAATTTTCATTTAAAAATACATTAAACAAATTAAATTAACCTTATGTCAAGCTAAACATGAACAGATGATAATGCGATGTTTATTTACGAATAATTATTTACATACGTGTAAGCATGGGCCAATAGTGTGTTATCATAGAAAAACATTACAATTAACATTAAAAACACAGGTGAAAAATCTCTAACATTACAGATTGAATGCATTATCGCTGCTCACATGTTTCCCATTACGTTCCTGTTCACATCAGGTTCTCTATTACTGCTCAAATATGTTCTCTTTGCTATCATTGTTGCTCAAAGCTATCTCAATAATTGCTCACAGCTGCTTATCCATCTTCGCTCCGGTCACATCAGTTTCTCTTTTACCGCTCATGTCTATTTCCCTAAGACCATTCACATCTGTACGTCCGCTCTCAAGTGTCTCTATCACATGACAGATAACTTTCTCCATCCGCACAAACAGTAGTGTCTCTGTCCCCGCTCTCAGTAGTGTCTCTGTCAACACTCTTAGTAGTTTCTCCGTCACCACTCACAGTAGTTTTTCCGTCACCACTCACAGTAGTTTCTCCGTCACCACTCACAGTAGTTTCTCCGTCACCACTCACAGTAATTTCTCTGGCAACACTTACAGTAATTTCTATGTCACCGCTAACTGTAGTTTCTCTGTCAACATTCACAGTAATTTCTGCCATTGCTCACAGTAGTTTCTCTGTCCCCACTCACAGTATTTTCTCTGTCCCCACTCACAGTAGTTTCTCTGTCCTCACTCACAGAAGTTTCTCTGTCACCACTCACAGTAGTTTCTCTGTCACCACTCACAGTAGTTTCTCTGTCCCCACTCACAGTAGTTTCACTGTCCCCGCTTACAGTAGTTTCTCGGTCACTACTCACAGTAGTTTTTCTGTCACCACTGTGACAAAACGTCTGAACATGTTCTTTTGTGTGATCTCTCACACCTTCAGCACTCCGGCAGTATCCTTTCTTTTTCTTCATTTTTCTCATTCATCTCTTTTATCTGGCATAAATCATGCCTTTTCATTCGTTATTTTCAATATTTTGCTCTATGCTGGACATAGCATGGTGAATTCTCTAACACGCCACTCCGCTATGGCAGTATTTGCTACGGGAGTAATGCGTATCTTATTGTTTCACACTCCACTCCCAGACTGTTGTTACGATTCGCCAGGTTTGGTGACCCGGCCAACGATAATATGTTATCGCCTAAATCTGTCTGACCGCCTGTGGACACGTGGCAGTCAAACATTTGACTCAATTGGAAGCTGTTGATCATGTTGACACAAGCCGGTTGGGTGATACGATGAAAGAAGACTATACGGTCTGACCAGACATCTGTCTATCGGAGGCACACAGATAAAGGTGATAAACAGAGGTGCGCGGGAAGTCTTAGGTAACGATAGGACATCACTGTGTAAGAGGCCACGCGTGTATATTAAATTTAATATTTTCAAATACCCGTGGGATGAGTAATGATAAACTTCCCCACCCAAACAGTGCTAGATAGATTGGATTGGTTCGCCAGAATCTACTATGATTTGATTGGAACTTTCGGCGGAAACACAGCTGGGATTTGAAACTAAGGATTGTGAGATATAATCTAACAAACTCGGAGTCCCAGCACACAGACAGACTGCATCGCAGCGTCAACTCAACACCTCCTACAAGCCAGAGGAAAGAGGATAGGACTTATCATTTCACAACTATAAGTACCAGATCGAGTATTGGTCAACTTTGGAAGTACAAGTTGACCCGCAATTTTAATACAAGACTGGAAACTTGGGAATTTTATCACAAGTGTTTCACCCGTCATAAGAGGAATCATAGATTTGCAGACCAAGTGTCTCACCCGCCATAAGAGGAATAATAGATTTCCAGACCAAGTGTTTCACCCGTCATAAGAGGAATTTCTCAGACTTAAGTGATTCGAACAGCATCTAAATGCAGGGCTGTGGGTCCATTCTAATCTGCGCCAGGAGAAGTGTGTATTCCCTAAATTTTGGGGTAAGTGTAAACAATCTATTTACTAATGTAAATTTTACAGGTTTCTTGCTAAGTGGATATATGTGAGGCTGGCAACCTCAACATATGAAAATAGTATATGCATGAGCCACTATTGCAAGCGCTGGTGACTGTTTCTGACTAGTCGTGCGGGAAACCCGACAGAAGAGCGACCCCCAGACCCCGACGGGAGTAGCGACGAGTAATGAGTAATAATTACATCACATGTGCCTAAAGTGTATAGAATCATGTGAGATTTATATACCTTTTTTAATTGTAATTCAGGCAACCCATTATCCATGCATTCCAGACGCAATTTCCTAGTTGACTCCCAAGAGGATATTGGTGAATTTTCATCAAATTCCTTGAGTTACATTGAGTGCTCGGGAATTTAATTCTTCTGTTAACATTGGTGGGTGGAGCGTATGATAATGGGCCTGTTAGTTTGCGGAGAACAAATGTACTCAGCAGAAGGCATTTGTTTTTTTTTTTTTCTATTTGTCACTGTTCGTGGTTACAAGACATCAGACTTAAGTACTGAAGTTCCTACGCCACTAGTGTGAGAGAAGAGTATCACCACCAACCGCCTACAGTGGACGAATTATGTGGAGATGTGTACTCATCACCAAAAAGAAGCGACGGAAACCACAGCTGCAGGACTCATCTGGAGCTAAGTGTTATATAACAGGCTACAGCAAAGATAAGGACATTATTTTAACGCCCTACCAAAATCTCAATGAGGACAATTTAATATAACTTTCACCCAATTTTCCATATTTATTTTCCCATGTTACAGACTAATTGACTTTTAAATTTGTTGTATGTTATTTTAAACTAAACAATAATAGTTTATTCAGTTTATATGTACGAAAGCAAATGTATGAGCCAGTTGTTCTTGATAAATACATATATATAAATATAGAGTCATTAGTTATAAGAGGGCATTCGTTGGATTACTCCAACTGGGGGCTTGACGGGCCAGAACCATTGCATAACCCCTTCACAAAAGGCGACGGACCAGATAATAAGTTAACAAATTTGCTCAGCCCTTAAGCAGCGTTTATTCTTGACTTCTGGGAATTTCTTGTGTAGGCTCCCCTAAGGTAGAAACGATATTCATCTTCTATCTACATCTTTGCCAAGAGTAATCTTGCGCGAAGATAGATACCTTGAACGACCTACTTTTAGATACGCTTGTGTTGGGACCATTAGTGAACCACTACTGTAAAGCAAGGGAGGCAATCCCGTGACAACCACTCACAGTCGTTTCTCTTGTCACCACTCACAGTAGTTTCTCTGTCACTGCTAACATATATTTCTTTACTATTGCTTACACCTGTTTCCATATTACCATTTACATCTGTTTTGTCTATCACTGCTCATACACGTATCTCTCTCATCGCTTACGTCTGCACCTCTCTCACTACTCGCTTGTGTTTCTCCATCACTACTCACATCTGCGCCTCTATCACTACTCATGTTTGTTTCTCTATCACTACTCACATGTGTTTCTCTATCACTACTCACAGCCATATCCTATCACCCCTAACAAATGTTTCCCTATCACTTTCACGTCTGCTTATCTGTTAATTGTTCACATCAGTATCTCTGTCGCCGGTTATAGCTGTACCTCTCTCCACCAGTGACATCTGTTTCACTATGTTATAGAAGGTAACACACCAAACGTTATGAATCTCAGAATACAAATGCACAAGAACATTGGACGGACGAATCTCTTTAAGTAGCTATAAACGCCCAGGATTCCGTGAGGAAAGCCAGCTGCTTATGTAGACTACGTTATTTGATCAAGACGTGGGGAAATTATCACCGGGCAAAAACCGAGTCGATAAATAACAGAAGCCGGATTAAATTTATTATTATTAAGAGCAGACTCTTCATATGTTGTCTAACACAGATTGTGTGAACGGTGGTTTGGTATTGATAGAGCGAAAGAGTGTGGAAAAATGGTTTAAGAAATATAAATAACTTTAGTTACAGATTATTTGTCTTTGTTGCAGGGAGATAAGGTGAGTAAAGTAAGGCTTTGTCATAAGGGAGGAAACTCCACATATTTCGGTTGGTAGGAGAAAGGTTTAATTTAGGTTAAGTAGATTTAGAATGTTATCAGTTATGGGTTAGAAAATTAGCATATGACGAATTTGTTGTAAGCGTTAAAGAAGAGGGTACGCTGTTCAGGTAAAACATTCAAAGGGAGGTAATGTGAAATTAGGTCCCTTACGGGTTTGAGTGAGTTGGAAAAAAAAGTACGCACGGGAAAGTTGAGATGCGTGAACACAGTTTAGGGGGAACAAAAAAATGTGAGAACGGGGTTTTAGACAGTCGGGTTTGAGACGCGCTATGCGTAGGAAGGAAAAAGGGTTTTCTCCCAAGGGTTAAAGTTAGACTTGAGAAACGCGCTCAGCGTAATAGATGTGTGAGAAAACATGCTCAGTCTTAGATGATTAGCAAGAATTATGCTGTGAGAAATAGAGTGTATAGAAAACGCTCAGTACATTATGTACCATAAATTTGGTGTACGGCAGTATTTTTATTGTGAGGACAAGAAAGTGTATTTCGTTTGAGAAAAAACCCAGGTACGTTGAACACTTTTATATATCAGTAACGTGTGTAGCTCAGCAGACCAGGTCTGAGCAGAGAAGAATAATAGATGAAAATCTTGGCAAAGTGACAGCCCTGGCGGTAAGGCCAGTTTTCTCTTAGTGAGATATACCAAGAGACACATGAAAAGAAAAACATAAATAAAATAAACAGTCAGTATAGAAGAGAGACAAGAAGTTTCTACCTGAAGAATTATAGGATATTGGGATAGCTGAAGAAAGCAAGTAATAAGAAGACAAGAAATTGCAGTTTTGAATATTGAATACTTTTGTTGCTGAAGAAGCTGTTGTTATGAAAGACTGCTAACCTTGTTAATAAAGTTCAACGTTTGACATCTTCCCTGTTATTACTAAGGTAAATTCGTTTGAAGCAACAGAGAGTATGAGAAAATATCTTAGTCAGTCTGAGAGAAGGAAGTTTGTCACATTTACCTTACAACATACTATCTACTGAAAGGGCAGTGGTCCAAACCTTCTAATACGATTCACGGCCACAATACAACTAAAATAGAGCAACGATCAGATGAAACGAAATTAACTTGGACGACAGCCCACCGGGGATGAAAATAAAGATAAAAGCACAGCTTTCTCTCTTTTTATCGCTTTCCCTTCTAACACATATATACACACATGTATGTGTGTGTATATATATATATATATATATATATATATATATATATATATATATATATATATATATATATATATATATATATATATATATATACATAATTACCGCCGTAAGGTACTTCGGTCTGTCACACTTTGCACACCGTCGTTTGCGCACTTTTTTCTATTTTCGAGAGAGTGCATTAACTTTCGACCACAGCTAAGGGGGTGCAACTGTGGTTGAAAGTTAGACAATAACATTGTATTGTTTCCACTTATATGTACTCTCCCGAAAATAGAAAAAGTGTGACGGTGGGCACTAAATCAACAGACAATCAAGATACTCTTCTGTCCAGTTTCATTCGGGAAACGGATTTAACTCATAATTTTTTTTTAAATAACCTTAAAATGTATGTTTTCTGATTGTTTCTTCGAGACAAAATTTTAATTTAAAGTATTGCAGACTTATTATTATGGATTTTAATGATAAGATGGCTAAAAGGAAGAGACGATCGCGTCATTCACAGCGAGCAAGCGAGACTATAGAAGGATCAGCAATGTAATACGAATAACAGAAACAAGAAATAATTAAAAACCTGCCATATATATATATACTATAATATAAAATACCTGCCATATATATATATATATATATGGAGGAAAGTCAATTTATTTACTTGATGCGTTATAATTAGGACATAAGGAACCACCAGAGACACAGTTGAATGTTCCTGGGGCTGACAACGATCTGAATGTTAATACAGACATTCCAGGGAAGGAAGAAATCATCACCGCAATCAAAGGGTTAAGGAATGGAAAAGCTCCTGGCCACGATAACTTAAATGCAGAGCTATTTAAGACAGACCCTGAGAAGCACGTGACTGTTTTGTGCAGGCTTCTTGTAAGGGAGAAGGGGGGGGGGCAGCTGCAGTTGTGGCCCCGTGCTTCCGTAAGGTGCGTAAAGGAAAATGATGATGATGATGACTACATTGAGAGTCTCATAAAATCAAACAGACAAAACTCAGACAACCCTTATATACGAGGTGTGTTCAAATGAAGCCCGTCCCAGTGGCTTTATAACAAATATATGTAAGGTACATCAGCAGGAGTAGTAGAATTAAATACAGCAATTGTTATGAAGCAAGTACTCATTGGGGTCCTTTAGAAATAGTCACCATAGGCATTCAGACACGCATCCCACTGCTTGGGTAGACGGCGGATGCCGTCCGAGAAAAATGACTTTGGTTGCTTTTTGAACCATTTGGTCACCGAGGCCCTGACGTCTGCACCGGAGTCGAATCGTTGTCCCTTTAGAGATTTTTTAAGAGTCCGAACAAATGAAAGTCACATGGGGACAGATCGAGGCTGTAGGCTGGGTGTGGCAGAACTTCCCACCTTTTCCTTGCTAACGCTTCCTGCACAATGTTTGCAACATGTGGACGAGCATTGTCGTGCAACAGAATCACACCACGCGAAAGCATGCCGGGTCGTTTATTCTTGATGGCTGTATACAGGTTGTCTAGTGTGTCTTTGTAGCGGATGGCATTGATGTTCACACCAGGCTGTTTAAAGTCTACCAATAGAAGCCCTTCATGGTAAAAAAAATACGGTCAGCATAACCTTACCGGCGGAAATCTGTGACTTGAATTTTTTGGACGGATTCCTTATCACACCGGCCATTATTTTAACGGTCTGCAATACAACCAATGAATACTAGGAGAATGAACACTTACACACTTGTACATTCGTATGTGCTTATTACGTCAGATGTGACGTCATCATGCTCCTCCTACGAATGTCCACTTGGCGCAGCACGGTCGGGTTTCATTTGAACACGCCTCATATATATATATATATATATATATATATATATATATATATATATATATATATATATATATATATATATATATATATATATATATATATATATATATATATATATATATATATATATATATATATATATATATATATATATATATAGAATTAACTATTACCCTGTTGTTCTATTTTCGTGTTCCTTATTTCTTTTTTCTTTTTATTTTAGAGTGGTTCACCACACTTTTTGCTGCACTGATAAATGTACGTACTTCTTTGTGTACATTCCAGAAGCACATTACGCTTCTTATTCTCTCTAGTTACATCATAATATAAGCTTTTTCTGATTGTTTCATTCTTTAATCTCATTATTTCTTGTCATTTGCAACTTTGTTTGTTTGCGACTAGGGTGTTTGTTTTTTGTATTTGTTTGTTTGTTTTATAAATTAATTTTTTTTTTTTTATGTTTCGATGTAAGTTCTTTTTCCCAGTTTACTGTTAATTTACCTTTGTGATTTATAGCACCTTCTTATTATTCTATTATTTCATTTCACTGTTCTTTTTTTCTTTGTTTACCCTTTTGTCTTCTATTTGAAGCTCTCGTTTCAATACGCTAAAAACTCTTCCGAGTTGGCTTTTATGTGTCTTCCTCCCATGGATTTCGGAGATTAATTTTTCAGAGTGCCCAGATTAATATCTTCAGCGATTAAATCTGTGTTTTCTAAAGAATTATATTTAGTTTTCTCTCTCTCTCTCTCTCTCTCTCTCTCTCTCTCTCTCTCTCTCTCTCTCTCTCTCTCTCTCTCTCTCTCTCTCTCTCTCTCTCTCTCTCTCTCTCTCTCTCGCTCGCTCGCGCGCGCTCTCTCTCTCTCTCTCTCTCTCTCTCTCTCTCTCTCTCTCTCTCTCTCTCTCTCTCGCTCGCTCTCTCTGTAAATGTGTGTAACTGTTATACTTTGACAATGTTGGGATTTTACTTTGTTTTATTACATTGATTTTTTTTTTTTTAAAATATCATTGAAAATGCATGTGTAGGATAAATAAATTCAGTATGGGAGACGAGAGAAAGGATGGGCAGAATGTTAGACAGGCCTGCGTGCCCAATTCTAAACAATTTGAAGATAAAGTTCACACGTTCGTTCTATCTGAATCTGGTCTTGAGTTAGGGAGAGCAAAGAAAAACTTGTAGTTTCTACTCACTCAATAGCAGACTGTGCAAATATTTCAGGAGTTCCGATTCTATACTACCCCAATTATATCATACTCGAATTATTGTCTGATTTACCGTATAGATGTTTTGCATTTGTTTATTTGTTTGTTTGGGTTTTTTTGTTTTCTTTTTCATTACGTTCTTGTTTCCTTAAACAAATACTTTATTTTAATTATGATTGGGTAATGTCATTGTATGCTGTTATATAACCTTTATAATGTTTTATGCCTTTATTTTAATGCTTAAAGTAGCATGTGGGAAAGAAAGGGTATAGTATGCAAGATAAGTGAGAATGGAAGGGCAGAATGTTAGACGGGCCTACGCGCCCAATTCTCTTAACACTTTGAAAATAAAGTTTGTTCGTTCGTTCGTTTGCTCGTTGTCTTCTATATTGTGTTGTGTCCGTCATACTAGAAATCCTTGTGGCCATAACGCACGCTATTGTTTGTCCGTTATCTTTATAAGACTCCCAGCTGCCTATTGTCGTTCATCTCATCGTAAAAGGTCAAGGTATCACATAGCAGAGAGTGTCGTAGGGAAGTGAAGTGTTAGAGACTTCGCCATACAAGGTTCAAATGTTTCATCGGGTGGGGTGACCAGTTTCGTTCCTCGCTGTCTTTGCCTTACCTAACTCAAGATTCAAGTACCCATTTTCAGCTGGGCAGACTGGAGCGTGACGCTAATAAATTTCGATATCATTTCTTTCTAGCAGACATTCTTGTGTCCGTCTGTCTATCTATGTTTTGAAAGGTTTCCTGCATCCTGCAGTTTGTTGTTTTTATATTCTCTTCTACTACCAATAGTGTGAGCTCGTCAGCACAAGAAAGCTGTGAACCGTCCCTGGAATGTTGTCTACTTTGTCGCTGATAAAGACCAAGGAAAGTGTCGGAGTTGTCAAGCTGTAATTCTTGTTCTAATCAAAGTTATTATAGCCAGTGTAGCAGGGAGACTGGTCCTATGGCACCAATTAATTATATGTAGCCGTGGTGGGTTATAAAGTAGTTGAAGTAGATTAGAACTTTATTTGTGTAAACTTCCTTTTTCCTTTCTGTTGGTCCATGTCTAGGTCTGTGTGGTATTACTGGCTTATAGCTCGCCAGAGGTGTTAATTACTTAGACCCTATTGGTGGGTAAGGTTCGTTCGTACCTTCTACAGGTGGTGAACGTGGAGAGCTTTAGTGGGTTAAGATTTGTGAACCTGGACATTATATCTATGTTATCCAATAGGCAAAGAAATCTTCAACAGCCTTGTCCTTTACAAAGCAAGTTTATTTAACATCAAAAGTAATCATAAAAATGTCAAAACAATGTTCATCGATATTATATTCTGTACCTCCGACAATTCTTTTCCTGTTACATACATCTTTTCCTTACAATTCCTGGATTATCAAAATCTCATGTTTAATTTCTTTCTCCATAGGTTTCATTGTTGAAGTAGATTATGTCTATTCTCTGTGTTCAAACGTTTCCGTCCAATATCTCTTATTATGTTTCTTCAATGGCTTCTTTTCAACTAGTTCTATTGGTATCTTTCATAATGCACAACCGAGCTGAAATACATAATGGCGGGGCGAGAATTTCTACTTACTTGAAACATTCCTAGAAATAAACTCTTCATGTGTACAAATACACATCTGAAATGGTTGAATGCCTCAACTATGGAGCAAATCCGTCATTAGACACTTCCTTATATCTACTGTTAACTTCAAACAGGAATCTGCCATTTTCACGTCTTTCTAGACGGCTCCATTCTTCAAGACTGCTCGTTGAATAATTTCCTGCCGACAATTTTCGTAGTGGCTCTAGCTGGCTACGTTTTCATTGGTTGCGAGCTCATTCTATTTGATAAATTATTGGTCAAACATCACGTTCTAATAGCGTGATGCAGCTGTCCCTACTTGCGTCATTACATTTCTATGACGACTGCCGCGTAAATTAGCGTGCATTGTATCAAAAGCTGACCTAGCCGATTTTCTACCGCTCTGTACCCTGCCCCTGGTGTCTCGGGTTATTCTTTTTATTTTAGTTAAGAATCTTGCTTGTTTATTATAGCGAATGGTAGTTTTATATTTATTATTACCGGCCTCCAGCATGAATAAATGCTAATGGTGGTAGGTCATACGGCCGCACCAGTAACAAGTTACGCAGCAAATGACAGTGATGAAACAAAACTTGCTGGGGTCGCACACGACAAGATACTACAGCTGTTGCACACAAGGGATGTTAAACTGGCGCTATGATATAGAATCCCAGTTTGGGCAACGTCTTCAGAATCCAACTTCAATAGAACAGCCAAGAATACAAATCTAAGCCGATGTAATCATTACTCGGGGATTTAAACCCAACCCCAGTAAGTAAAATGAATGAGATAACGAAACTACTATTCAGCTGAAAGCATTACACGACAGTCCTACCTATGGTATCCCCGGAGTAGGAGATATAGAGGGATGCCGAAAAATATGTACTCCAATGATGTCGACTTCTCGGGTAGAGCAGATTGACATCATGACCTTCACAAACATCTTTGATGGAGCAACTGTATGGCAGTGAGAGAAATCTGAGACAGACCGGCATCTTCATGAGCGAAATCTAAGATAGATCGGAATCTTCATGAGCGAAATCTGAGATAGCACCGGCACTTTCGTGAGAGAAAGCTAAGACAGAGCTGGCATCTTTATGAGAGAAATCTGAGACAGACAGGCACCTTTATGAGAGAAATCTGAGACAGACAGGTACCTTTATGAGAGAAATCTGAAACAGATCGGCACCTTTATGAGAGAAATCTGAGACAGACGGGAACATTTATGAGAAATCTGAGACAGACCAGCACCTTCATGAGAGAAATCTGAGACAGACAGGCACCTTTATGAGAGAAATCTGAGACAGACGGGAACATTTATGAGAGAAATCTGAGACAGACCAGCACCTTCATGAGAGAAATCTGAGACAGGCCGGCACCTTTATGAGAGAAATCTGAGACAGACCAGCACCTTCATGAGAGAAATCTGAGACAGGCCGGCACCTTTATGAGAGAAATCTGAGACAGACCAGCACCTTCATGAGAGAAATCTGAGACAGACCGGCACCTTCATGAGAAAAATATACGTAGTTAAATCAGATAGAACGATGAAGCAATAGAAATTACTATTCGTTCCATTGGCTCTTTACATAAAAAAGAGTTGCCTCAGGTTGGCAGTATAATAACGTTATTTTTCTTGTAGCTTTGGCTTAAGCTTAAGCTTTGTTAGGCAATGGCGGAAAAGAATGTCTTCAGACTCAACAAAAATGTAACAGGGTTAATTTATTAGCTGGCAGCTGTTTACGATAGAGATTTTTAACTGTCTGACTATATAACATTCTTTTTATATGACATGTATTGTTGTTCCATTACATAATCTATCTATCTATCTATCTATCTATCTATCTATCTATCTATCTATCTATCTATCTATCTATCTATCTATCTATCTATCTATCTATCTATCTATCTATCTATCTATCTATCTATCCATCTATCTATCTATCCATCCATCCATCCATCCATCCATCCATCCATCCATCCATCCATCTATCTATCTATCTATCTATCTATCTATCTATCTATCTATCTATCTATCTATCTATCTATCTATCTATCTGTCTGTTTGTCATTATGTCTATCTATCTATCTATCTATCTATCTATCTATCTATCTATCTATCTATCTATCTATCTATCTACCTACCTACCTACCTACCTACCTACCTACCTATCTATCTATCTATCTATCTATCTATCTATCTATCTATCTATCTATCTGTCTGTCTGTCTGTCTGTCTGTCTGTCTATCTATCTATCTATCTGCCTATATGTCTATCAACATAACTACTTACCTACATGCTTACCTGCTTGGCTGTTTGGCTTGCTAGCTGTTAACTGTCTGTCGTTTTATTTTCTCTCTATTTTATGTCTACCTATCTATCTGTTTATATATATATAAACTGTATGCATACTCACTGGCGGACATAGAATATCAGGAAAAATACACATCCAACACAGCCATTCCGGCTGGATACACTTCTCACAAGTCCACTTTCTGCCAAACATCACCCAACACTTTCCCCCCATTTGCAACCTGCATTCTTCCCACGGACTTATCGAAATCACGCTCACAATCAAAACACACTCCATAAACTCAGTTCACAACATCTGTTCCCGAGACACTCTATTTGAACACCGCAGCGTTTCAAAATAATGAAAACAATGAGGTGCACAAAAAGAGGTGTAACAATATTACCCCCCCCCCCCCCCCCTTTTCAAGAGAAAACCACTGGTTTTCCAAAGAAGGATGGCCAACAATGCACCTCCAAAACCTCGCGTGACAGTCTAAGCCTCAAAGTGAAAGGAAGGCTGGTATCGCTTAGCTCTAAATTGATACATGGAATGAAAAGTCGTCCATCTTCTTTACTATATATATCTTCGCAAGCAATCCATCAAGATATTACTGATAGCTTAATAATTTTGTTTCATAATAACAGCCGCTAAAACCTTTCCATGCAGTTCTTAACTTTCACATTCTGTTAGAGCTAAAGACAACGGACTTATTTCTTTGTTCTTTTTTTTAACATGAAATCCTCAAATGCAGTAAAGAAGATGGACGACTTTTCATTCCATGTATCAATTTAGAGCTAAGCGATACCAGCCTTCCTTTCACTTTGAGGCTTCGTCAATTTCCTGTGACTTTAGGTTTCCCCACGGCAGTCAATATGGCACAGGGGCAATCAGTTAGATCATATAGGTGCGTTTATCAGAGGAAGTCTTTGCTCTTGGTTCACTTTCTGTAGTGCTCACACGACTTTGGGAACTCAGACAATCTTAAAGTATATTTTCAGGACACATGCTATCATGGCAACGTTTTAAAAATAAAAATTTACAAAAAATGTCATGATGTTAAGTAATTAGGTTAATTACACTCTATTTACATATTTCCACTTTTCAATCTTCTAATGGGCTGCAGATGCTGAAAGTTTAAGATGTTGGCTATAATTCTGCTCCTGTCATTCTTTTGACGTGTATACGTGAACGTAATTTTAGAAAATTCCACAACGGAATTTAGAATATAAAGCTAATATTCATATTTCTCACTGAAGTTTTGCCAGCTTAGGTTTTATAAGTCGTCGAGTGGCAACGGTTAGAGTACTTATTTCTCAAGGCAAAGTTACTGGGCTTGAAATATGTTAGTGTCACGGTGCAGTCTGTATATGGGTACCTGGCTCTTCCCTTGAGCTAGTGAAGGGAGGGAGAGATATCGAGTAATTGTCCCGGTCACATCATCTCATAAAGCTTAGACTTAGTATAGTGAAATCTATTTTTTTTAAATACAATTTTGCCTCATTTTGGCGAGGCGCGTCCCCTTCAACCTAGTCGGTTATATTAGGGCGCATGTGCAAATATAAGATCTTTAAGTCCGATAAAAGGCGTTCCCTTATTTGTACATTTTATAGAGCGGGTAGAAGAGTGGTCAAGCAATTCCTCTAGGGGAAATGTTACTTCATCTATCAATGGAACTGCACACAAACCCAGGTCGAAATAATGTTAGATGAACACTGCTGACAGTTATATAATTTATTGACAACTACATCCAATACATACTCCATTCACGATGAACAATTCATGATTACCTAAATTTTAAAGCCCACCCACATAGGGCCATCAACGATCATGTATGTGGAATATACAGTAGTAACAGTATTTTCGTCACCTCTCCGTACAGTCCTTGTATGCATACTCACTGGCGGACATAGAATATCAGGAAAAATACACATCCAACACAGCCATTCCGGCTGGATACACTTCTCACAAGTCCACTTTCTGCCAAACATCACCCAACACTTTCCCCCCATTCGCAACCTGCATTCTTCCCACGGACTTACCGAAATCACGCTCACAATCAAAACACACTCCATAAACTCAGTTCACAACATCTGTTCCCGAGACACTCTATTTGAACACCGCAGCGTTTCAAAATAATGAAAACAATGAGGTGCACAAAAAGAGGTGTAACATTATTCCCCCCCTCCCCCCAATAGAAAACCACTGGTTTTCCAAAGAAGGATGGCCAACAATGCACCTCCAAAACCTCGCGTGACAGTCTAAGTCATATCATATATGGTTACGTCACTGTCTGATGTCAAATATAATAATAATAATCACACTATGTCAGTAATAACCTAAGTGTAGTAGTGGACCTAATGCAATCTATTCAAGAAAATTACCAATAAAGTCCCATAATTTACCAAAATGTTCACTAGCGAGTAAATAAACAAAATCCATGAATGATATTAAACATTCTTGCAGAAATCAATAGTTTCACCATTAGCATTGTTCCGGATATTGTCAGGTTCGTAAGTACACACTCAGAGCAACTATCACTCCGTGTATCATGTCCATGCAAAGTTACTGTCCTAATCATGTATTACACAACTGGATAACGTGTCGACCAACACATTCCTGCTACCGCTTATAGGAAGAATTCTATAATCATAAGATTGTAGTAGGAGAGCATATCTGCTACTTGCTGGTTTGGAAACTTGGCAGTTTGCAAATATGTCAATGATTTTTGGTCAGTCTGCAGGACAAATTGTGCTCCCAGTAAGTACCGCTGAAGCTTGGTCATGCACCATACCAATGCCAGTAATTCACGTTCAATGGCGGGGTACTTGGATTCTGTCGTACTCAGTTTTCGGCTAACATTTAAAACTGGATGAATAGCTCCGTGAAAGTCCTGCATCAAGCACCCGCCAATTCCCTCCAAAGATGCGTCAGTCCTGAGAATGAACGGTAAACGCACGTTAGGTAATCTTAAAATAGGTGCGTTATAAAAACATATTTTAATATGGTGTAATGCTCTGTCGCAATCTGCACTCCATAGGATTTTACTAGGAGAGCCCCTTCTAGTTAACGGGGACAGAACTGAAGTGATGGAGGAAAAATTTGGTATAGACTTATGATAAAAGTTCAGCAAACCAAGGAGACTACAAACTTGCTTCTTTGTTGTAAGTATAAAGAGATTAAGGATACGTGACACAGTAGTATCCTCAGGTTTCAGACGGCCGTGACCGACTCTGTCCCCAGAAGGTAATTTCTTGAAACTCTATCTTAATTTTGGAGGGTTTTGCTGTGAGATTATGTAATCGTAGAATTTGTAGCAATGACCTGAGACCGGCAATATGTTCCTCCCAAGAATTGTAATACAGACTATATATTCAATGTACGTGATGTCATCAGATCTATTGGACAAAATCATCCTCATCATACGTACAAAACTAGCTGGAGCATTCACCAGACCAAAGCACATGTAGTTTCACTGACACAAGCCTCTAGTTGTAGAAAAAGCTGTGACAGGTTTGGACTCTTCTATGAGCGGAATTTGCCAATACCCTTTTGACAAATCCAATTTACTAAAATAAGTAGCATCACAGAGTTGGGACAGTAAGTCTTCCAGCACCGGCATGGGTTCAGCATCAGTAATTGTAATACTGTTCAGTCGCCGAAAGTCTATGCAAATTTGAACTGACTTATCCTTCTTCTTAATGATGACCATTGGAAAAGCATAGGGTGAACTAGAAGGAGATATGATGTTAAGATGGAGCATGTCGTCAAGTTCTCTTTCCACTTGATCACAAAAGTGCAATGGAATTGGATATGGTCGTAGTCTGATAGGCTGTTCATCCCTTAGTTTAATAGAATGAGAAATGATATTTGTTCGTCCAGGAATATCAGTGAGGTCATCAGGAAAAGACTTTAAGAGACTTCCGACTTCATCTTGACGATTACAAGAAAGATCAGTTCATATGGAAACATCTTTCCAGCACTCTATAGGCTGAAGAGGAATGAGTGGTAAATATAAAGGAACATCATAGAAAGAAGTTTGTTCTTCGTTAATAACAGCGATAGAAGCAAAGCGACCTGTAGGTTCCACAACAGAATCAAAGACTACCTGTAAATTAACAGGTCTAGAATGAAACTTTTAAAGCATATTTATGTGGAAGGTTTTATTCTTTCCTTTTACCTCAATGACATAATCCACATTTTTTCTTTTCGAGATGACCCTGTATGGGCCACTCCACGAGATTAATAAACGATTTCCCCTTTTTGGTAATATCAGATAGACCAAAATCTCGAGGTGCTAATGTTCGTAACTTCCTATGTTGGTTAAAAAATGATCATGCTTTTTCTTTTGCCAACTCAGATGATTCCGTCGCCAACTGACATGCGTCAATCAGTCTTTCTCTAAGATTCACTACGTACTGAAATGAAGATTGCACATCAGGATCTTTCTCCGAACCCAGCAGTAATTGTTTGAAAATGGACATGGGTCCTCAACGTTTTGCCCCATAAATCAATTCACATGGAGAAAATCCCGTTTGCTCATTCGACACCTCCCGATAAGCAAACAGCACTGCGGGCAGTAATCTATCCCAATCCTGAGAATGCTTGTCAGTTACTTTGCCTAGCAGTTACTTTAATGTGGAATTTAGACGCTCTTTCATGCCGTTCGACATCGGATGCTAGATCGCACTCAGAGATCTTTCAATCGAAAATAAGCTCATCACCCTAACATTGCATCAGATACTAATTGCGTAACCCTATCGGACAATATCTCATCTGGAAATCCCAAGCGACAAAAAAATGAGAAAAAGTGCATCAGCTACATCCTTAGTTGCAATATTTTTCAAAGGAATAGCTTCCGGCCACCGTGTGCACATGTCAATGCACATTAGGACATACTTGTGGCCTCTGGCCAATGCGAATGACAGAGGACCAATAATATCGACTGCCATTTTAGAAAAAGGGCGCACAGAGACATCTGGGGCCTGAATAGGTGCCATATGGTAAGCACCCTTACGCGCCACTTGCTGACATGTAACACAAGAGTGACAAAATATTGTAATGTCCTTATTGATGCACGGCCAGTAAAAATGAGCTAAAATTCTATACTTTAATCTCGCGATACCCATGTGACCTGCGCAATTTGCATCGTGGGCATGTCTCAAGACTAAATGTCTATAAGGTGTGGGCACAATTATTTATTTCCGTATTGTCGTGAAATCGTCAAAGTTCCGGATCAAGATATCTTTTTTAATTTGGAACCAATATCTCGATGTTTTTGTATATTTAATATTACCTGACGTTGCCAAATGAAAAAGTTTCCTCAATGTGGTATCTACTTTATGTACAGCACTAAATGATTCTTTTCTTGTCATGGTAAGCTGCATTCCATCATTGTTCATCACATTCTCGCTCTGTGTCTGAGCCTTTTGTTGTGCTCTAGTAATGACAGCATTTGTAGATATCATATGATGACGTTCCCAGTCCGAAATGCCCTGTTTTGAGCAGTCCTTTATGCCTGTAATGTTTCCCAAAACCAAATCCGAAATTGGATGATCGAGCATACAAACTCTAACCTTTCCTGGGAAAAACGGTGTATCAATAAAAACATCGGCCATGGGATAGTACTCCATACTTATACACTTAACTTTGGTACATGTGAAACAAGATGGATCAATTAATGACTTTCTAAAACCTACAGGGATACACACGGTATCCCTCAAGACTGAAACAAGTCTGTTATTGAGAAAACCTTTGTTAAAAGTCAAAGACCCTATGCCACCATGTACTGCCAGTGCATGTAGAGGATGCCCCAATAACAATCTTGAAGTTACATCTGATTTAAAAAGAGTCTCACATTCCGTGCAACGTACCTCATTATGCAAGTCTACACTGCACGCATTAGCATGGTTGGGATTATTGTCACCTTGGTTTTCCATGTCAGGATTATTATCTTGACAGGCATTCGCATATGTGCGGTCCACACTCCGTGAACGACTGAAGTAGTCATTGCCATGAAAGTTTCTACGACTGTTTCTTCCATTTTGTGGATTCTTAGCATGTTTGGAACATGTACATCCAGGACTACGTAGAGAATTAGGTGCATTAGTGTTTTGATCTTTATAATAATTTCTGTTGCCTCAATTTTGATATGAGGTATCGTACCGACACCAAGAGCTATTGGTTCGACTGTCATTATGTCGAGGTGATCCCCCATCATAATAACGGCGGAAATCACACCGATGTGGAGATTGGCGGCGCGTAAAGTTATAGCGCCCTCGAAATGATCCAGTATTTCGATCGAAATTCCTATCCTCACTTCGAGTCCGAGACCTAATATTACTCCTTTGCATGGGACGAGCGGAGCACACAGGTAGAGCCTCCTTAAAACTATTGTTTCCCACTGTCTTACCCGTATGAGCCGGCATAAACTGGCGTCCTAATGATTCCATCATTGTAAGAGAATCCGGTTTCCGTTCGTGTAAGTAGGCGAGTAATTCTGGACTTGTAGATGATAAGAACTTCTTCCTCAGCACTAGATCCATTAATCCCTCGAAAGTGCGATCAGTTTTTGCCAATTCCACCCAACGATTGAAACACATCTTAATCTTACGAGGTGTAGAGGTTTAGGAGAGAGAGCGCCAGATCATCATATTGGCGATCTTCCTCCTGGCTTGGTTCCATTCTAGTCCTCGGTCCTTCAAAGATTGTCTTATGTTGTCCTCCTAGCGGACTCTGGGTCGTCCAGGGGGTCTGGATCCCTATCTCTTTGTTTCCCATGCTTGTCGTGGTAGCCGATCTTCTCCCATTCTGCAGACATGGCCAAACCATCGTAGTTGGGACTATTCTACTTGGGTCTGCAGGAGGTGGGATTTTAGACCTTGTCGTATCGTTTGGTTGCGGACCATGTCTCTTCTTGTTACTTCAACCACCGTCCTCAGATACCTCATTTCTGAGGTTTGGATCTGGCTTTTGTGGGTTGTAGTCATTGCCCATGACTCGCATCCATATGTCAAGACGGGACATAGGTGGAGCGGTATACAGCCATCTTCGTTTTCTTACCAACCTCTCTCTTGCTGAGGAATCCTCGATTTATGGCCTGAAAACGTCTCCAAGCTGCTGCTTCTCGAGTGGCCAGCTCTTCTTTGATGCCTCCCTTTCGGTCTATAATAGCTCCATGGTATTTAAAGTGGTCGACCTGCTCCAGGACCTGTTTTCCCAGCTTAATCTGATGTCTTCTTTCTTCTCGTGATATCACCATGGATTTTGTTTTAGAGCTGTTTATGACCATCCCTCTCTTCTCCAGCTCTTCCTTCCAGACTTGCAGGTTGGATTGGAGATGTGCTTCTGATTTAGCAATCAGGGCAACATCATCAGCAAATGCCAGCTCTGAAGTACAGACATGTCTCATCTTCCAGTACCCCACTGAATACTTTCTTGTTCTCTCCTTACATGCCTTGATGACATCATCCATGAGAAGTATGAAAAGATAAGGTGACAGGATATCACCTTGTCTTACACCTTAATCGATGAGATGAATTCTCCGAAATCCTTGTTAGTCTCTGGTATCAGTTTTTTAGTCGTTGGCGATAGCCTTCCTCGTCCAAATAATATTTTCTTAACAGGAGTGTTCTGACCGCGTCATAATTCTTTCTATTCTCCTCGTCCAAAGTGTACACCGCTGTTAACGAGTCCCCTGTCAAGTAGGATTCTAAACGAATTGCCCATGATGCCTTGAAACATTAAATTCCATGCATAATGACTCACAACGGTGTAAGAAGCATGAAATGTCATCTACCCCTGGAGAAAAATTCGGTAGGCAAAACTTAAAATTAGCTGTGTGGTCCTTCTTCGCAGGACCCAGAATTTTCTAGATTCCTAAATTTATCTTATTGCTTTAGTCTTAATTTCTCAAGCTCGATAGCTGCAATTTTCTGTTCATGTCTTAATTCGGCTAATATTGTTCTTTCTTCAGATAATTTAATGTTCTCTTCTCTCTCCCGTTATTTCTCTGCTCTCTCCCGTGTTCTCTCCTCTCTATCAATATCGTCTAATCTTTTTTGTCTTCTTTTTGAATCTAAAACACATCATTATTCTACGGCACATCATCTATGGAACTACATAAGATTTTACAGAATGGGGTCGCGGCCCCATTACAATTTTCTTTAGCCGCCTTATACGATATGGGTGGTTGGGCGCTATGTTATAATACTTTATTCAACTTTCAGACACCAGTACCACGTGCGAAGGGCAGAAAATATCATACAATGCTGAAATCAGCATTACATGGCAGACCTTATTCTGACATCCTCCTGGTAACATAAATAAAGAAAGACTTAAAAGTAAAACACATGAAAACGGAATTAGACATAAGAAAAATAACGAAAACCAGGAAAGAATTTGAATGGATGCACATGACAGAAGACCTTAGCATAATCAGATTAAAATCTATACTCCAAAGGAATCTAACGGGTAATGGTGACCATAATTATAGTGGTAAAAATGAGACGAACATGCTCATTTATTATCTAAATAGCCATTAAAGTCTGTATCTGTAAATTAACACATTCCATTTGAATCTATATATGCTTTCCAAAGATTTAAATTATGTATACATTTTTTTAGGCACCCTGCTCAAATGGGGAACTGAAGCTGAAATTAAGTCGACAAGTAGAGTCTAAACACTGAACCAAATAAACACAAAACATAATAAAATAAAACAAAATTACAAATATACCAACGATTATCATCATCTTGGGTTCGTAAGTGCGGATTATCCGTTTTGCAGAACCGAGGTCACATAATAATAATAATAATTAACCAGCACACCTCTAACTTACTAATTATACACCTCCTGTGTCTTTATGGCACCATAAATATTATATACTAACTAGAAATAACTATTTAATGAGGAAATGTAATATAAATACACTATTATAAACGAGCAAGTAAACCCGCCCAATCATAATCAGAAATAATTATGTTGTGTTCTTTCTACTGCATGTACTGATGACGATAGTAATTCTCCTGTAGTCATTTCGTTCATGTCCGTTCTATTTCTACTTCATTAGATCTCTGTAGTCAAACTTACCATAATTTATTGTCAACGGTCAATGTACCACGAAAAAATTGAAAAATCGACAGGCTCTTTTAATGGATGTTTCATTCAAGTTTGATTCTTTTCCGTATTTTCCCGAAAAGAAAACATAATTTTTTAACGGTTCTTTCCTATTATATTATTAGTATACTAGTGTAAAATTCCCGTCATAAGACGAGAATTAAATTCAAAAGCACTAATACCTAACGGCAATTTTACTTATTCAAAAGTATTTTTTAAAAAACTACTGTGTAACACCACAGTTCTATAAATATTTTTGTGCACACCGTCATTTGCGCACTTTTCTTTGTCGATTGTTACTATTTTCGGGAGAGTACATGTAATGTAAAGAATTGAGGCTCTGGAAATGTGGATATATAGAAGAATGGGGCGTATCTCATGGAAAGAGATGAAAACAAATAAGGAGGTCCTAGAAAATCTAGGTATGAAAAGAGAACTAATGAGGGAGGTCAAAGTTCGGCAGCTTAAATACTTTGGCCACATAAAAAGGCATAACACCTTTCAGAAGACCATAACAGAAGGGAGAGTTGAAGGCAAACGTGCAAGGGGAAGACAGTGCTATAAGTGGGAAGATAACATCAAAAGATGGACGGGAAAGAGTCTATCAGAGTGCACCACCAAGACAAGAGACAGAAGACGTTGGAGATACATTACAGCCAACCTTCGTTGTGGAGATGGCAACTGATGATGATGACATATAATGGAAACAATACAACTAATGTCTAACTTTCAACCAAAGTTGCATCCCTTAACGTTAGTGACAGAAAAAGCTGGGATTTTATATGTTCAAAAGTATGAATGAAACATAATTATTAATTAAATGTAAAATAGTCAGGCCGTCGTGAGAATTTCAATTACCCTCTGGTAATTTATTCCTGATTAAAAGAGGTGCCGGACCATCCGTTCCCGAAAAATCGGTCGTGTACCTGTGCAAAGTTACCCGGTTGTGGAGTTATGGTAAGACATGGCACACATTTACTATCCAGGGAAAAGACAGACTGTTTCATCTGTAATGCCTCGACACATTTGCGGGAGAATTTACAGGCAAGATGAAATGATTAGATTTGAAGTTCTTAACTTAGACCAGTACAGGCACAATCGTGTTTCCTGTTTGTCTAACATGTTAAGGGCAGGTGTGTTACGCGTTGTGCGGACGTCTTTCTAAAATTCTTGTTGCAATGAGAGAGGATTTGTCTACTACTTACAGTCATAATCTCCTCTTCAAGAACGTGCCATAAAGACACGAACAAAGAAGCTTATGGGGGGTAAACGCTGGTAACTGGACCTCTACATTGCTACAGATAGGGTTAAGAGGGAAAAAGTGATAACTATTAGACAGAACGAGGGTTTACAACAGACAATACGAAGATATGAAAAAAAAAAAGGTTCAGGTCATTACAGGAGGCATTTGTACAACCTGTGGCACAGTTTGCCATGTCTTCTGCGTTTTCATATTATGCAAAGCGTCAATTGACTGTCCTAACAACGACGCTGTTTTGTATTTATATATATGTATAAGTTAATTTCTGTTCATCAGCTCGTGGTTCTATTTTCGCTGTATCTGTGAACATGATAATGAATATAATGTATTTATACGTGCCTTTGAAATATACTTTAAGTACGAAAAATGTTCTTATTATCTGTTACATGTCCCAAATATCTTTATATTTTCTGCTTTTTTGCTTTCCAGGTCTGTATTGCCCTGCCTTGTTTGACGAATGGGGCTTATGTATTAACTATACTAAGGCTGGGTCCATTGCCTACGTGCCTTGCCCGATCTGGTCTCCAAATCCTAACGGTAAGAATTCTATCTTAGCGATTGTTTAAAATTTTTATAGAATAAGAAACCAATGACCTGTCTCTGACACAGGCTGATGTTTATGTAGGCACTACAATGGATGTTAGAAACCTGTTGATAATATTGCCAAGCAGTCCTTAATCTGGAATCCCTAGCATAAGAGAGATATAAAGGAAAGACAAAGGAACACACGGAGAAGAGAACAGGATACAGACATGAAGTGGATGAAGAAAACATGGAAAGACCTTGAGCTGATTGCACGAGACAGGAGGACTTGGCATACGTTTTTGATAGCTTATGCTCCATGGGGGTTGAAAGGTGGTGAATGAATGAATGAATGAATGAATGAATGAATGAACGAATGAACGAATTGAATGAATGGTCAAAGATGTCCTTTCTGATGTCCTCCGGGACTGAAAAACACTTAGAATTGTTGTAATCGTAATTCAACAATTTAATTTGTCAGCAACGGAGTGTGAAAGGAATGTGATAATCTTACTATATCCAAACGGAAGTACCAGGTGATCTTTGGAAGAATAATGTACGGCATCTTGTACCACCATCCAGCTCGTAGTTTAGAATTAGTTAAACCTACAGACGATAAATGCCAACGAAAATATTGGCGCCTTTCCTCATTTGTTAAAGGTGACTCCGGCAGAAAACCCCAAAACGTGTAACAGCAGAGGTGCCGAATATCCGCTGCGACGGTTTAAAATATCAAGGAAGAAGACACTAAAATATGATTTATGACAAGAAGACACTAGTTATGAGTTCTTTTAATCGTAGCTTCCGAAGGAAAGGCCATAAACACTAAACGAAAGCTGTGTTATGTCTTAGTTTATCGAGTCACGTCTTATCAGTTCAGTTTGGCGAGTGAGTGTTTGCTGTCTGATATTCCAGATGTGTCATCTATTTGTTGTAAAATATTTCTGTGTCATTTTAGGGAGATGAGTTGCTTCACATTATTTTATTTATTATATCCTGAGCTAATGGAAGTATCTGTAAATGTGGAGTTGGTTTGAGATTAGATAAAACGTAAATTATTTTTTGTTAATCTCCTGAGTTAATGTAAGTATTTGTAGATATGGCGTTCGTTTGAGATTACATATAATGTCATGAATACTTGTATTTATTTGGGATAGATTAATATTACAATTTTTAGTGTGGTTTATATTTCACATAAATCATTTAATATTTTTTTTTATTTGACTTTCATTGGGATCAGTGTTTACATTTGATAACTTTGATAACATCAGCGTTATTGAGGTGTGGGTTAATATTTTTTTTAATGAGTTTCATTGAGATGAAAATTATTTTTTTTTAAACATGGGCTCAATTTAGGTGATACTAATTGTTTAGGTGTTAAACTGACGAAACATTAAGTTTTAACAATGGCTTTATTGAGATAAAAAATAATATTTGTTAACATTTCTTTATAAACGCATGTAGTACATCCGGAATCCAACGTTGGGGAGTAAAGGAATAGGCCGACTGCTTATAACATAAGGAAGACGTTGTTGTTGTTGGTGTTGTTGTTGTTTTTGTTGTTGTTCTTTAACTAGGGCTGCTGAGTTTTTGTTGTTGAAGACTGCTTGGTATTATCTATACTGTAGATCTAGGCTTTTCCTAGGTCTTTTCCGAAAAGCGTTGAGTTTATGACATAAGCTCTAGTTTCTCCAGCGTGGCTTCATTTAAAGTATCATCACATCTGGTCCCAAGCAAGGTGTAAGAAGCGTGTGGCATACTGTGTATTCCCCGTCTCTCAAGGGAGGTCTCCAAATATTCAGAGCTAAAAAGCTAAAATACTGCGCTGTGGTTCTGGCCTCTACCAAGGAATCGTCACGTCCTTCACAGAGTCACTTCTCAGCTCCCTCTGCTTATTATGGAGTCCATAGTGAGATAGGCAACCAGGTTAAAGCCAGAGTTACGTCTGGGGCTTAAGCGACATCTCCAAGCTTAGTGTGCAATGCTGGTTTCTCAACATGTTTCACAGCAGGAGAAAATTATTGGAAGTGTGTGGATTATTTTAAGAGTCAATGAGGTTGTAATTAACCTCACAGACAGAGGTTCACAATCAAATCTACATATTATAGCATTGTACAAAGCTGTTTGTCATATAAAGATGACTCCAGATATGCCTCAAACCTATACGTACACTCGCCATGACACACAATCGTATAAGGCCCCGAACTTCTGCTCCTCTAGTTTCACGTGAGCCAGCCAAGCATATCGGCTTAACGTCACTCACCCGTCTTTATCAGCGACCCGTCTAAAATAAACAAACCAGGAGCCCTGTTGAGCTAACTATATAATAGGCACAATCGTTATGAATTTTAATCACAACAACATCCTGAATTCTTGCATCCTGTGTCGTTCCGGGGGTGGGGGTGGTGGGAGGTCGTTGATGAAACAAAGAAACAATTTGGCTGCTGCTCCCTCCCCTCAGCCAATGGCTTAAGGGGCGACTGAAGTTAGGTTATTATGTGACTGATCATCTCATCATGTAAAACACATCGCTACAGAACCAACCACTTCAAGAGCGTATGGATACTTTGGTGCAGACCTTTTGTACAGTGACCTGCTGCAGTGGATAATCCTATCAAATTTGCCCGCAACAATGATGTACTCTTATAACAGTGATTTCTGTAGCAATTGCTTTAGCATTAGGACATGGAGTCCTAACCTTTTTCCTCTCACACCTCCCCTGAGATGGTTTGGCCATGTCTGCAGAATGGGAGAAGATCGGCTACCACGACAAGCATGGGAAACTAAGAGCAAGGGATCCAGACCCCCAGGACGACCCAGAGTTCGATGGGAGGACAACATTAGACAATCTTTGAAGGACCGAGGACTAGAATTGAACCAGGCCAGGAGGAAGATAGCCGATAGGATAGTATGGCGCTCTCTCTTCAAAACCTCTACACCTCACGGTAGAAGGGGAACAACTAAGTAAGTACCTCCCCTGAGAATGAGCTTAATGTGTATGCCTTCCACCATTCACTTAAGTAAGCACTTTTCGTCCTCGCTGCCTTTGCTTTTCCAGACCCAAGAGTAGAGTCAGGTATCCATTTACAGCTAATAGACTGTAGCGTGAGACCATGATAAGAGAGACAGGGGAAGACCAGGGAATTCATGGAGAAGAGAACTGGGGACAGACATGAAGGGCATGAAGAAAAAAAATGGAAAGACCTTGAGCTGATGGCACGTGACTGGAAGACTTAAAATAAAGCATGTACTCGTTACTTCTTAGGAAGTTGGAAGATAATGATGACTAAGTAACTATAGCACGTTGTTGCTCTTCAGTAGTACAACAAAAATAAAAATAGAAAAAATGGGGAGGGGCAGATATTTGTGACGACATTTTAGAGGGGAGGGGTATGGGTTTTTGTGACGATATGTGGCAAGGGGGAGGGGGGTTTAAAATGACAAAATTTGCGTGGCGTCATATATGGACGACCCCTTATACCAATTAATTATCACCATCAGTTCAAGGTCTTTTCATGTCTTCTTCATGTCTGTTTCCAGTTCTCTTCTCCGTGAGTTCTGTGGTGCACTGTATTAAATCATAAAGAACAAGACGCCTGTATACGTGCTTCATTTTCACAGGTGATCGTGATAGAAAGCCAGTTTTTTTTCGGGGCAGGTGCATTCAAATTTTTGTTTCGTTTTAAACTTAGTTTTCATTTTATTAATCTTCATTCAGTTTCCTTGACAACTATAATAACATTACACTGCTTTAAAAACACAATCTTGGAAGGGACTGAGACGTAAACATTAATGTTATATGAAAACTCAAGAGTGACATAACATTCTTTGCATCAAACGTGGGCAAATTATCACTTCCCTTAAGAGTTATTATATTTTATTTTATCACTATCTCATTACCATATTCCTATATATCATACTATTATATAACTATTATTTTATAATAGTTAACACAAGTTATTTTATTAACGCAAGAATTGTAACAAAATTTTAATCGAAGTGTGGGTATAAAACTGGCCTCTTTTGTTACCGCTCTATCAGGCTCTTAAACTTCTGCCATTAGCCTGATTTTCTAGACTCGTGTCATCATGTATAACACTCGGTATTCGTTGTAAAGTGTACAGCCATGTGCAGCTGATATGTTATTTTACCCGCTGCGTCTTATAGAATAAAAATGCACAAATTATGGCTAGAGGAATTAGGTTTGGCAGAAATATGTAATAGCTATTCCGTGTGGCATAGAAAAATAAGTCTTGTTTTTTATTTCTTTGAACGGAGTTGACTCCTGAATCTATTCTAGTAATAGCGAAACGAAGCGGCTGTTAGAATATACGCTTGATCATAAACAATTTTTTAACGTTCCTGTCGGACACGTTGACCTTTGTATGATCTTAAGATAAACATGGCAACAGTGGACCCAAACAAATGACATCCGGAAAGCCAGCATCTTGCATCAATCATCCTTCTTTTCTTACCACTTTTCTGAACAAACTAAAAAATGTGATGGGAAAAATATCCAGTAGCGATTTCCTCTCGCAGCACACTTACCAGATTACAGGATTGACAACTGGTAACGTCACTCTCCAGTCTAACCAGCTTTAAATGGGTACCTGATCCTGATCGTGAGTTAGTGCAGGCAAAAACAGCTTGGAATAGAACCAGCGGCCCCAATCACATAAAAAGCTGGACCTGTTATGGTGAAAGCATTAACACATCATTCCGCTGCGGCAGTTTCTGCAATGCGACTATCTTAACCTGTATTTTTGGACACACGTTTAGCGTGGACTCTGGTTATGTAGTTTTTCTAGCGTGTGTCATAAACTTGCCATTGTTGTTAAAATACTCAAAGTTCGTTTTCAGTTCTTCAAAGCACGAAAAGTTAACACCCATACAGATGAGCAGACCAGATGAAATAATTTTGGTCACGTATTTTCGTAAACCACGTCACTTATTGGTGACTCTTGACTGTTCTCACCATAAAGTGTTAATGTTTAGTTGATCAATACAGTCAGTAAAGTTATTATATTTCATTTTCAAATCCCAAAAGATATTTTTATAACACGTATGAATATTTGTTATATTATCATCACTTTCATTTTCGCTCCCTATGAAGTATGGAGCCACCATTGCAGCCGGCCATCGTGTAGGAAGCTTGCCTAAAGCATTCACATGGTTTGTGGCAGTGGTTTCTGTAAAAACATGATCACAGACAGACGAGGTAGGAGTATTAAATAACAAAAACATGGAAGTTACCAGACCGTGGAATCCTCTAACTAGATTGACAGACAGCGTGCGGCAAAACCTTCCAGATTTGGCAGGAAAGAATGGTAATCAAGTACAGAGTGGCATTGAGACAGCTTTATGATTGCTGACAAGAGTCTCCACGACTCAGAGCGTCGATAAGAGGCGGTAGATGAGAAGAAAATTACAGAAAAATAAAGGGAAACATTAGAAAAAAAATAGACGACAGATATAATGAAGAAAGAAGAGAAGATGGCGAAATAGTACAATCTGAAAAAAGAAGGTTGTTTCATGGTGGATGAAAAGATAATAAAGAACAGGACATAAATTGAAGAAAAGGTAGAAGACGCTAAAATGAAACAGAAGAGAAAAAATACGATGAAGAGACTAACATAGACGGAAAGAAGGAAGGAAAGAAAGAAAGAAAGAAGGACAGAAAGAAAGAAAGAATCTTGGAAAACAAAGAACTTTGTAGGAAAAATAAATACACAAGGAGAATTTGAAAGAGTAGAGAACACTAGGAAAGCACAATTGAAAATGGAAAAATAATTAAAAAATAAAAGGGAGAAACAAAGACAACAGAATAAGAAGACAGAAAAAGAAGGAGGACAAAAGAGAGACCAAAACAGAAGATAAAGAAAAGATAGAAGCAACAGGACAACAACGAGAAGACACTGATGATGATGGTGATGATGATGATGATGATTTATGTATGTTTAAAGAAACTGAACCTAGAGGTACGGTAGTAAACCATGCGAACTGATAGTAATCTAACTCACGTATGCCTGGACGTGCACACATATTTCATTAATCTTCTCTGTGTGTGTGTATTTTTTTTAAACAAAACACATGGCCTGTGATTTATGCTTCATTTTTTTTTAAAACTTGTCTGAGTTAAATTTGTAGATATGACCTTGGTCTTTCGTCTCCATCAGTGTCACAGATGGAAATAGTGCAGCAGTGATCTTCCACTTTTGCCCCTCCCCATCTAGTTTATTTTTTGCTACAGGAACGCCGGATTCACAAGTGCAATTAACACGTGAGCCGTTTGGCAATTAAGCACGGTGGAACAGAGAGAGCGCGGAGCATGGCGTAATAGATTCTTTGATCAGGGGCGATGTTAACTCTGAGACGGACATTGGATTGTAAAACTTTCAGGGGAATTAATTGCGTAGCTGATATTCGGCAAAGCGGAGGTGATGAAAGTCAAGCCAGAGAGGTTGTCGGCGGCAGAGGTGGTAAAATTACCTTTGATTCAAGAATCGAACGGCAAATGGGCTCGAATCTGGCAATGGGTGTGACTTTCGCATTAAAGAGCGATAGAACGGAATTTACGGATATATACCATGTCTCTCCGATAGCCATGATCAGTTGTTCAGAAATCTATCTAAAATTCACTAGCTCGATATCTTAGATTTCTCGTACAGAGTGAAAATTATTAGATTTTCGTGGAGTGTTTCATTTTTCTGATTGCGGTAATTTATATACTAGCCTTTAAGTGATTTAGTGTGTTTAAAGTTTTCATTATATTTCACTGAGATTTTCTGTGCTAATTAAATAACTTATAAAGCTAAATCTTTTTCAGCCGTAAAGTGAATTTAATTACTCGCTATTTTCCTGTAAGAGATGTTTTAAATTAACTAGTACATACATTAAATAACTGTCTACTGACGGTATATATTATTTACTTCTATCCATTTATGTAATTTTTTAAATGACTAGTGTTCATATCACGCGTTAAAAAACGATAGGATAAGCTAGACACGTGTGTTTTAAATCTAATTTATAACGGAGTGGTGAAGAGGTCCTATTTTAAACACGTGTTAGATATGATATTGATAATTTGGTTAAATGTTTATATTTTCTTTCCTAAAATCTAGGCTGATCAACCTGAGTACTAGCGGCTTTTTTATGGCCATATGAACTTATGATCATACGAACTTATATTATTAAAAGCATCCAGGGATATTTAATATTGATGAGCTTCTTGCTGTGACCTGTGTGGTCCAATTTTCCTCATTTTCATGAGAGAAACCAGAATAGAACCATTAAATTATAATATTAACTGTACCAGAAATATTACCAGATTTACTTATATCAATCTCATCGACCACCTGTGGCGAAATATATTGTCAGCAACATTTGTGTAACTTAACCTAACGTCTCAGCCACCTGAGGCTAAACAACATAGGAACTATATATGTTCTATTCATCCTACGTCGGCGATCACCACGCATGAACCTTACTCCAACCAACTGAAGGCATAGATAACTTATTGTATCCAGGACCAATTAAATCACCGACTCTAGCGACTCCCGTGAAATTTGCAGTCAGCAACTACGGCGAGTCTGGGGCTGGATTTGGCAAAACTTAAATTTGACACTAAATAGTCTTACTACTTATTAGTGTATTTCCTTGGAATGCCTGCGACAACTACTGGGGTAAGCAAAAGTCTGAAAGTGGCCACTGAATAGGTGTGAATTGAATGAACGGAGAAAGAAACTTACGTCTTTTGTTAACATCATATACTTATGTGGTTTCTTCTTTCTTTTTTTATCTCACTAATCTGAGTAGTCACGGGATAGATTACCTTAGGAACCTATTCTTTTCCCATACTGACTATTTCATAACTTATTGTTAACTTTTGATCTTTTGGGTTAATTAACCTCTGTTGGGATCGTCTTTTCTTTTCCTTTTACCAGAGGGGGAGAACCTATTTGATTAATTTCTTCTTTTGCAATTTTGTCTGTAAACCATGATCTAGTAATGTATATGCTTATTGTTGTGATCTTCTATTGATAATAAACTTTATTAAACCTTTAGTTATCTTGTCGGTCAACCCCTATCCAATATATGTTATTCATAGTTTGTTTTCACGTTCGTGCATATTTGTCACAGAATTGTGTGCATTTGAGTGTAGTGTAACTTGTATTTCGTTCAAGGAGAGAAAGTGCGTCTGATTTAAATATCGTCGTCCAGATAGGCTGGATTAGATAAATTATTCTATCCAGAGACTGTTCTTTCTCTTAAACGATCACCTCGTGATAAACCTATTTCTTTCCGCTTACTTTCACATTGTCATCCCTATCACCTCTGCTCAGACAGGACTGTAAACATCTATTACCTATCTGATAAAATCTACGACAATCAGTTTGTTTACCATACACAGAACATGGACAACGAAAAAGTTATACCATTTACAACAATGAAATAGCTACACCATTTACAATAATGAATTAGCTATGTCATTTACAACAATGAATTAGCTGTGTCATTTACAACAATTAAATAGCTATGTCATTTACAACAATGAACTACTGTAAATAAAAAGTAAAGTGAAATAGGAAATGTTAGTGACAAGAAACGTGATGATGATGGTCATGATTATAAGTTTTAATATCATTATTAGTATTTTCATTTTTCCTCCATACAGAGCATTGAGCTCCAACTGCACACCCAACCCCACCCCTTCTTTTTCTCTGCATGACGATTGCACAAAGCATTTAGCTGTGATTTCTTTAGCAATATGCTTTACACGCTGAGGTTACCAGCCTCATCCACATTCTCATATTTGTAGCCTTGTAGGACATGCCTGATGTCCTATTCTTTCTTTGACTCATATGAGACCCCCGGGAACTGCAAGGTGCCACCATAGGTCCGTGCAGTCTTAATATAGTTGTCATTATGTCTCGCGCTACGAGCATAAATATATGTCGTCCATATATCTCACAATACTTTGTGGCAATGTCTATTTTGATGTCATTATGTGTGTCTAAAAATGTGTCATCATTCTTATCTCGGCAGCTTTGTCCTTCAGGCACTGCGAGGCTAACGGCACGTGGCAAATTTCTTCCAGCGGTAGACAATGGACCAATTCGTCAGCTTGTACTCAAAACGCCACTCTACTAGTAAGTACAAAGAAATAACAAGTCTGTCCTTTATCTCTCGTAGTCGTCCAAGCCTTATTTCTTCTACGACTCCCCCGCCATCAACGTGTCCCGTTAGTTTTCGCACAAGTTATAATGGTCTTCAAGAGATGCCAGTTTTTCACCCAACTTCTACAAGGTACTTTGAATTAAAAATATATACTGTTCAAAAAAAAAGAAACGCATAGCTATCAGAGGGCGCGTTTTTATGAGTTTGTAAGTAAAATTTGGTGCTAGGGTATATAAAAACCAGCCTCAAATGTTCTTTACAGTGTCGAATGCACGTGTTGACCTGAATTGCGTTCGTTTTTGTAATCGTTACAACGCAGTGGTCAATAGTGTTTATGACGCAATTTTTGACCACAGCTCATGTTGCGCGCACGTGAAAGCAACAAAATTTGGGGTGAACACTATTCACTGACTACGCAACTGAAATCCTGTAAAAGGATAACGCTACACAAAAAACATTCAGTTCATTTTCAAGCAGACATTTATGGCGTTTCTATCGATAAATTTAAGGAACATTGCTATTGGCCGACTGCATGCAGGCGAAAGTCAAAGTCAGGTTTCCAGGCGTCTAAACGTGCATCAGAGTACCATCAGTCGACTTTGGCACCGGTTCCAAGCCACTGGCTCAGTTGAAGACCGGCATCGCAGTGGACGACCCAGAGTGACAACAGCAGCGGAGGATCGCTTTATTCGGCTTCGTCACCTCAGAGACAGGTTTACAACAACTTCCTCAACTGCCCAGTCATTGCCTGCAGGACGTCATGTGTCTGATCAAACTGTCCGGAATAGTCTGCATGACGCTGGACTTTCAGCACAACGACCTCACCGAGGACCTGTCCTTACGCGCCGCCATCGCCAAAATCGACTTCTTTGGGCAAACCAGCATCGTCCCTGGGCAGCTGACAATCAATGGAGACGTGTCTGGTTTAGTGACGAATCTTTCTTTTTGTTGCAACGTCATGATAGACGGCGTGGGGTCTACCGTAGGCGAAGTGAACGTTTTGCCCAAAATTGCGTTGATGAAGCTCCGCCGCACGGTGGTGGAGGTGCAATGGTGAGGGGAATGATCAGTTACAACGGAAGGAGTCAATTGGTGCACATTGAAGGAGGTTTGAATGCGCAACGATACGTCAGTGAAATTCTTCGACCCCATGTTCTTCCACTTTTGGCTGCCCAAAGGTCTGTGTTTCAACAGGACAACGCCAGACCCCATTGTGCACGGTTGACCACGCAGTTCCTGACTGCCAACAACATTCTCACCCTTCCCTGGCCATCCTTGTCTCCAGACATGAGTCCGATTGAGCACCTGTGGGATGAGCTGCATAGACGTGTTTGTCGCCGAGACGTTGCTCCAGCCAATCGTCGTGATCTGTTCCAGGCACTCCAGGAAGAGTGGGCAGACATCCCACGGGCCCACATCAGACGTCTGATCGCATCCATGCCCAGGAGATGCCAGCCGCTGATCGATGCAAGAGGAGGCCACACACCATACTAACGGGAAAGCCCGTACGCCAAAAAACTCTCGTGACCCAGATGCAAAACAACTGTCAATTGATTGGTTGAACCCTAAGGTATTCGTGTGTGCAATTTGAACAATTAACTCATTAAATTAAAAAAGTAATTGAATGTCAAAATTATGGCTATGTGTGCGCCTTCAGTAGCTATGCGTTTCTTTTTTTGAACAGTATATAGTTTCAGTTGTAAAAGGATATTTCTGCTGGCGTTCTTTGTTTGCAAGACTTTATTCATGTGACTTTTTCCTTGTGTCTTTGACCTTTCGTTATCGTCGTCATCATCATCATCACCTTTAATTTCCCATGGAGGTCACCAAGAGCTGACTCTCATTCACAGTGGATCAAGTCAGGTCAATTTCCGATGGATGTCACCAAGAGATGACTCTCAGTGACATTGGATCAAGTCAGGTAAATTTCCCATGAAGGTCACCAAGAGCTGACTCTCAGTGACAGTGGATCAAGTCAGGTCAATTTCCCATGAAGGTCACCAAGAGCTGACTCTCAGTGACATTGGATCAAGTCAGGTCAATTTCCCATGAAGGTCACCAAGAGCTGACTCTCAGTGACAGTGGATCAAGTCAGGTCAATTTCCCATGAAGGTCACCAAGAGCTGACTCTCAGTGACATTGGATCAAGTCAGGTCAATGTCCCATGAAGGTCACGAAGAGCTGACTCTCAGTGACAGTGGATCAAGTCAACTTAATTTCCCATGGAAGTCACCAAGAGTTGACGCTCAGTGACAGTGGATCAAGTCAAGTAAATCTCCCATGGAGCATAGGCCTTCAACAAAAGTATGCGAAATCTTGTCCCGTGCCATCAGTTTCATACCTTTCCATGTCGTTATCATCATTTTTATTTCTGACACCAGTTATGACCTTTTGCTATAGATCTTCTATATTTTCTTTTTCTTCCAGCTGTTGAGACAATTCACACATTTTTTTTAAAGAGGTAATCGTGACCTTTTCTTAAATTTGATAGTTTCAGAGATATTGCACCAGTGGAACATTATCTACAAGTGTGTGCTGTTGTACATTTTCCAAGTTTCAGCTTTTGTTTGGCGAGAAATTCGAATATAAATAAGGTGCACTGTTCACTGTAAATAGGCGAAGGCATTTTTAATAAGATTGTGTTGTTATTTTATATAACAATTTTTCCGTTAAATTCAATCTGCGTTAAATTGACCTGTCTTGAAAAGAAAACGATGGCTCAATCTTAAAATTACGTTGACCTCTTTAACAGCAGTAGGAGAAAATATTTACTATTATGCCAGGAAAATTTTTCTTTTTTTTTCTTTTGTATTGTACAAAAATGCACATGTCGTTTTATTAAATAAACCTTTTTTGCTTTCTTCTTTCTTTGATCCTTAGCCGCCGACCGTCAAAGCCGTCAGTGGCCATCACGCCTATTAAATAAACCATAATATACCCAAAATCAATGTTGAGTGGGACAGTGGTTAGAGCCAAAGATACCTGGTTCAAAATCGGGTATCGTCACGCTCCGGTCACAAAGCTATAAATAGGTAACTGACTACTCTTGAGGTAGGGAAGGCAAAGCGAGCGAGGAAGGAAACTGGTTACTCCAGATCATAAAACTGGACCTTGCGAGGTGAAGTCTCTAACCTTACATTTTCCTACGGCAGTTTCTACTACAGGACTACCTTTACCATTTTTTTTTCTCAGGTTCACGATAACTGTGACTGTGTCATTATTGATGTTTGCCTAAATTCTTATCGATACAGTCAAAGTCTTTTGTCTTAACCGTACTTATCGTATACTTACAACTGAAGAGCGAGGAAAGGTAAATGATCCCGTTTACACGCCCATTGAGGCATATTGGGAATATGGTGTTAGGCCCATATTGTCTCGACCATTGGCACACTAGGGGTGATGTGGTCAGCATCACGCCTGCCGCCTTAACCTTCCCAGAAGTTGCTCTGGTACCCAATTCATGAGGCTGGGTCGACCCCGGAGCCGGTTTGCGGTCTAATAAATCCCACCTCAACTGGGGATCGAACCATGGACCACCGAGCTAGGAAGCCAGTGCACTAACCACTTTGCTACCGCGGCTGGGTTTTTTTTTTTACAATTGAAGAGTTCACTGGGAAATTCTGAAATGTCCCGTAAAATGAAATAAAAGAAAATGAGACTTTAAACTGAGAAACTCTCTCTGGTAGAATAAAGATTTGCTCTACTGACATTATTCATTGATGTATTACCCCGTGGCTTCTCAATGAGCGAATGTCTTCTACAAACACATGCCAAGTCTTCACGTCACGTGCTATAAACTTAAGGCCTTTCCATGTCGTCCTTATCATTTTCGTGCCTACCTCCAGTTCTCTTCTACATGTGTGTTTCGGCCTCTCTCTCTCTACTTATTTTAACCTGGGGATTCCAAGTCAAGGACTGCCTGGTAATTTTTATCAACTAGTTTCCTCAATGTGTGTCTTGTCCATCTTATCGTTTCCTCAATGTGTGTCTTGTCCACCTTGTCGTTTCCTCAATGTGTGTCTTGTCCATCTTGTCGTTTCCTCAATGTGTGTCTTGTCCATCTTGTCGTTTCCTCAATGTGTATCTTGTCCATCTTGTCGCATCGTTTCAATCCTTCTGTTCTAGGAAGGCACCCATGTATGAAAGTCTGTAGATTTTTGGTTGTTGTTTTTTGTTGTTCTACATGTGTCAGAGCCATATAATTTGACGTTTGAGTTGAAGATTCTGATTTTTGTGTTGGACTTGATTTATTTTGATTTCCATATATTTCCAAGTGCAATGAAAACTAATCTTACCTTTTTATCCTTAATCTGATATCACTATCTGTCCCACCAACTCTGCTTTTATCAGTGCCACGACATGCATATGATTTCACATCTTGTAGCGGCGTTTCTTCAAGTGCAAACTTTTTTTTTCTTTGCTGCTTGAAACTTGCTGTTACTTCCCAACAAGCATTTTCAATTTGACTCGTATCTAATTTCTAATACCATGAACGTTGAATATCTGTGTTTTTGACAAACATTTTTTTTCTCTCCCAGCAGGCAAAAGTAATGCGTGAATTGATTACCTGAAAATGAAATAGTTTTATATATCTCCAGACCGCACAACCCACTGTTTGTGAAAGGGCTAGTTTCTTTATAAGCAAACCCCAAATCGAGATATGTTAAAACACTCAGTTTCAAGGCATGTTTTTTATTGCAAGGTTCAAGAGATTTATCTCAGATAAAGTTAAGCAAGATTTTCTTCTGTTGATGTGTGTTACCTACGTTCATGGTTAATTTTAAAAATACAAAAATAAACTGGCAAACAGCATGTATTTTCTAGTGCAATATAAACAAACCTTCTGCAGGGATTATCATCCGGACCTGAAAAAATTTAAAGAGATATAATGTGATATCAAGATGAACTAATTAAAACAGTTATATCTGATTTTGCAACGATTAATTAAGCCACAAGGCTCAGCACTAATTATTCAGGAAATTTACAAAAACAAACATGAACGAACGAACGAACGAACGAACGAACTTTATTTTCGAAGGGTAAAGAATTGGGCGCGCAGGCCCGTCTAACATTCTGCCCTTCCACTCTCATTAATCTTGCATACTATATCCTTTCATTCCCACATGAGAGCAGAAGGTAGATCTCTTACTTACTTACTTAGTCGTTCCCCTTCTACCGTGAGGTGTAGAGGTTTGGAAGAGAGAGCGCCAGACCATTCTATCAGCTGTCTTCTTCCTGGCCTGGTTCCATTCTAGTCCTCTGTCGTAGATTTTGGATAGGAAAATTAAGACTTGGGTTTGGTCCCTTCTGAATAGCTTGAAATGAGTGAGAGTCCCAGTGTGAATTTGAAAAAAATGAAATAGATTCCACGAGTGGTGAGATGATAGACTGTGGTATAGAGGCTGTCGCTGAAAGCGGAAAGAATTCTTCTCCCTCTCACCTATCCTCTACGACGGTTTTTACAGAGTCCGACAGTCTAAACCACATATATATTACATATAATTCTATCTACTCACGGGCACGCACATACACGTGACGACAGTTAAACACACAGACGTGGAAAATCTATAACAATGATTATATATATAATTGGGATCGAGCTGACCAACGCACTGATTTTGTCCAAGAGAGATTTTTATTATTATCATCAAAAAAAAATCTCTCACAACACCAAAAATTTCATCGAGGAAAAAACTATACAAATAGTCACAGAATTCAAGAAAATGCTACAATGATGATAGCCCGTTAGATCTTACTCTAGGTTTAGCCCACAGCCCCGTTAAGAGAACAGATGATGGCCCAAAGAGTTATAGATACGTAGGGTTTAGTCTAAGAGATTTCTTTCTTTCTCGTCAATATATGAACAGAGTTGGATAAATCTGATTTAACCTAAGAAAAACAGAAACTCTAGCATTATTGTAACAAATTCTGCAGGTAAAAAAAAATTTAAGACAGCAAATGTGTGACGATAATACACCGGTGAAATAACACTCAGACCTGTGTACTCTCATTCATCCAGCCATGGCCTTTCTTACACATGTATACTCACAACTTTGCTCGCTGCCTCTGGGAACATACTAATTCTAGGACCTTCACACAGACCCGAAAATGCAGTCCTTGACCAAGAAATCCCCAGTTCCAAAAGACGTACTAAACTCTCAGGGAACGATTCCTTGGGGGTTCTAATTTTTCGAATGTCTGATTAAGTCACATAAAATTTTGTCCAGGCACGAAAGTTAGCAGAGCACAATGTCATTTGCTTTGGATTCTAGAATTAAGGAATGTCAGATCGGTGTCTACTTCCAGGAAGGTACTATATTTTGTCACCACAATACTAGTCACAATCTCTTGCGGAATGTTAATCTTGTAATATTCTCGCCGCCAGGCAGCATGTACATTTAAATTTGTGGAGCAATATGAACTGGCTCAAAAAGCCCAATATATATATTTCTAGTCTTTAGAAACCGTTAGTGGGGTTGCTATTACTGTCTCTCTCTGATGGCTTATGCACTGTCAGACCCGTGTTACTTGAAACAAAGAAACCCACGTGGTTAAAGATAGGAAATGTCTATGCTTCTCACAAATATGTCTCTCAGGTTACTAAACGCTGGCAAGTTGGGTACCACCGTTTCACTATATAAAAGAAAGAACACATATCAAATAATTTACATATATGTACTCAATATAACTTACATTTAAAACAGCAAGCCTACAGCTTGACTTATTATTTAAATTTCCCGTAAAGTAAGTTATAAAATCAATCATCATGAATTCAGGAATATCTGCGTATTCCGTCACTATTCACTGATGTCGCATCTAGCATTATAAAGTTAGTTATTAAAACAGTTGCGACTGAGTATTTAACAGTTAAATTAAACTTATTTCAGCTACTTGTTTAGTAAGCTAAAAATATAATTTATTTTGTATTTCCACTGCAACTCGACGATTAAAGAAATAACAAACTAAAAAAATATTCACTTTGCACACAGAACTAGTTTAAAAAGGAAACGGCGAAAAACCACTAACTCACTTCACAAAACTAAATATCTATTATATATTATATTCATATAGCTCAACCACAGAATTACTAAGAACGTTAAAACCACTTCGACCAAACTAAGGCCATCTCTATTTACAGAGATTATTTAGAAATCCAACGAAGGTTGTTCTAGTCTAACTGCAAAGTTACTGAGTGAAATGAAATAGTTTCAAAACGTGGGTTAATATTTTAAACCAGACAAAGAATGGAAACTATTATTTCGTAGAACGAAATGCTCTCCCCTAGCCGGCTTAAACGATACTTTTCACACCTAACATTCCGTCACTGCCACCACTGCCCAAGATGTACGCGAGTCAGATTCAAATCTCAGACAAACTTTGTCTCCAATGCAGGGCAGTTTTCACACTACAGCTGACCATGGCCCACCGTGAGCGCCGTGTCAGTTTGGGATTTTTCAGACAAATGTCTGAATACTGACCGGTGCAGATGTAAAGTATCACACCTCACCGGGACATATGCCGAGAAGAAGCTCGCGCGCTCGGTGAGAATGTAGACTATTGTCTACGTCCTATGTTCAGCGAACCGACTTATCACGCCTTCTGACGCCCTGCAGCCCTGACATCTAGGTAATATCGTCCTAGCGCGATTCTCAGTTTTGAGAAAGAAACAGGTAAAGTTTAAAAATACTGAAGAAAATATTTTTCGCAACCGAGTGATGCGAAAAATACAGGAAAAACAAGTATGGAAAGAATATAAATGAAAGGATTAGGGTGAGAGAATAGGAAGAAGATGTAGGTAATTTGATGAAATAAAGACCTACGTGACATCCTCGGTCCTTCAAAGATTGTCTAATGTTGTCCTCCCAGCGGCCTCTGGGTCGTCCTGGAGGTCTGGATCCCTGGCTCTTTGTTTCCCATGCTTGTCGTGGTAGCCGATCTTCTCCCGTTCTGCAGACATGGCCAAACCATCTTAGTTGGGACTGTTCTATTTGGGTCTGCAGCGGATGGGATTTTAGGCCTTGACGGATCGTCTGGTTTCGGACCATGTCTCTTCTTGTTACTTCAACCACTTTCCTCAGATACCTCATTTCTGAGGTTTGGATCTGGCTTTTGTGGGTTGTAGTCATTGCCCACGACTCGCATCCATATGTCAAGACTGGGACATAGGTGGAGCGGTATACAGCCATCTTCGTTTTCTTACCAACCTCTTTCTTGCTGAGGAAGCCACGATTTATGGCCTGAAAAAGTCTCCCAGCCGCTGCTTTTCGAGTGGCCAACTCTTCTTTGATGCCTCCCTTTCGGTCTATAATAGCTCCGAGATATTTAAAGTGGTCGACCTGCTCCAGGACCTGTTCTCCCAACTTAATCTGATGTTTTCTTTCTTCTCGTGATATCACCATGGATTTTGTTTTTAGAGCTGCTTATGACCATCCCTCTCTTCTCCAGCTCTTCCTTCCAGACTTGCAGGTTGGATTGGAGATGTGCCTCTGATTTAGCAATCAGGGCAACATCATCAGCAAATGCCAGCTCCGAAATATAGACCTGTCTCATCTTCCAGTACCCCACTGAATACTTTCTTGTTCTCTCCTTACAGGCCTTGATGACATCGTCCATAAGGAGTATGAAGAGGTAAGGTGATAGGATATCACCTTGTCTTACACCAGTGGTGGTTCTGAACTCTTCTGACTTATGGTTTGCTGTCCTCACATAATTTCTGCAAGACTTGTAGAGGCTCTGTATAGCATGAATCAGAGGTGCTGGAATATTCTTCCTTGCCAAACAGTCCCAAAGTTTGCTCCAGGGGACCCTGTCAAACGCCTTTTCCAGATCTATGAAACAAAGATGGATCTCACTCTTATACTCAAGGGCCTTTTCACTCAGCTGTCTGAGTGTGAAGATTAGGTCTTGAGTACTTCGGTTTGCTCGGAATCCGCACTAGACCTCATCCAATTGTGGCTCAGCTAGGCGTCGGAGTCTCTGCTCTAGGATTCTAGAGTAGATTTTACCAGGGACACTGAGAAGGGATATGCCTCTATGGTTTCCACATTGTCGATTGTCACCCTTTTTGAAAATTGGTGTTATGATGGCAATCCCCAATCCTTTGGTATGGTCTTGTTGCACCATGCTGCCTGTAGGACCTTTAAGAGTAATAGGTCGCCTGATGCTCCCATGTACTTAACCATTTCTGGTGTTATATCATCATGCCCTGCTGCTTTGCCCATCTTGATTTTCTCTAGTGCTGCCCTCAGTTCTTCCATCTTTATGTCATCTTCACCATCATTGGTTTTCTCTTCTGTGCTAGTGGTTATCATTTCTGATGCTTCATCATGCTCACCATCCAGGAGTTCTGAGAAATATTCTTTCCATCTTTCCATTACTTGAAGGTAGATCTCACAAATCTAATATGACTGGAGCATAGACCTTCAGAACTTCAACAAAGTTTCGCCAAACCTTTCTATCCTGTGCCATCACTTCAGGTTTTGTCATATCTCTTTTACATCTACCTCCAATTGTGTTCTCCACGTGTGATGTGGTCAATGTGAATCAATGATAACACACTAAGATTGAAATACCTATACCAAAAGTATATTCTGACACTAAACATGTTTTTTTAAAAACGTAAATTTTACAGCTGTCATCTAAATGTATAGATCTGAAATATATTATGATACCAAGATGAAACATTAACAATGACATAACTATGCCACAGTTAATTATTCCACAACGAGCAAGTAAGTCGCCAAAACATGAAAGGAAATAAATACGCTGTGTTCATTCTCTGCAGGGTCTGATGACGCCCCTAAATCTGCTGTGGTCATTTAATCCCTTTTCATTTCCATGTCAACTTATTTGGATCTTTTGTAGTCACTTGACTTATGATCAAGAGTCAATGCGCCATGAAAATAATTTGAAAGGACTGCTTGCTCTTTTAATAAGTGTTCAGTTTAGTTTTCCTGGTCTGATGCGTGCAATTTCCGTATTTTCCACACACACACAAATGAAGGCCTACGTCGTCTCTCAATCGGTGTTCAATTTAGTTTTCAAAGTGCAAGGGCGCCTTTTCGGCATTATCCCGAAAAGATGATCAAAAATGGTTCATTGTCCGTTATAGGATATTTCACTTAGACAAATAGTAATTTAGCGATTTCCTGCAGTTTATTTTAACTGGGAAAAATCTTTTAATTAATTCAAATCACAGTTCTTCTTGGACCTAGCAGCAGCACTTAATTAATTAAGGTACAGGCAATCATAGAAGACTTGGTGTTCAGGCTGCAGAAATAGTTCACAACCTGCTTGTCGTCACACATTTGACGGTAGTGATTGGCATGGAGTTATTGCAAGGATGGCTGTGGAACTGGCTCAACAAGCATCGGAATCTTCAACTCGAACGTCAACAAGTCAGTCCTATTGTAAGGTTTTGAAGCATTGAGAATAACAAAAATTATAACCACTGATGAAGAAACAGACTGTCATACATGGGTTCTTGTGTAAAATGGAAGTATTAAAACGGGTACGAAAAGTTCAACAACATGGGAATGATGACAAGAACCATACAAATACCAGTCGAACAAGAGATGAGAAGAACATACACAATGATTAAACCTGTTGATAGCATTACCAGACATACTTTGTTCTGGAATCCCCAGGCATGAGAAGTAGACGAGGACAGAATAACACATGGAGAAGTGAGCTAAGACAGAAATGACAATGGTGAGAAAGACGTGGAACGACCGTGATCTGTTGGCATGCGGCAGGAAGACTTAGCAGGCGTTTTTGAACGCATATGCTCCTTAATGAGTGTCGTACTTTTTAATAAGATAGGTCTCAGGTATTTGTAGTTCCGTCCGAGCAGAGGTAACAGTGATAGCTTATGTGAGAGAAAGGTGTAAGAAATAGGTTTATTTGTTTATCACGAGGGGTGATAGTGTAAAAGAGAAAGAACAGTATTGGATTGAGTAACGGCTCTAAGCCAGCCTATTTACGACAATATTTAAATTAGACGCACTCTCTCTTCTTGTACAAAGTGCAATTTACACACCCTCACGCACACACAATTTTGTGAGAACAGAAATACGTACAGACGTGAAAACAAACTATGGATAACATATATATATGGGCAGGACAGGGGTTTGACCAAAACACTAGCTTAAGGTCTATTACGTTTATTTTTCACTAGAAATATCACAACATCAAGAAAAGTATTTACATCAATGAGTTGTGGTTTACAGGCAAAATGAAATTAAAAAATCTAATAGGCCCTCCCTCTTATAAAGGAAAAAAGAACAAGAAAAGTCCCGAAAGAGGTAGTTAACCCAAAGAGATCAAAAATTAACAGTGGGAATAGTCAAGACGGGTAAAGAATAAGTCCTTAATTTAACCTATCCCGTGGACACACAGATTAGTGAGAAATAATTAAAAAAGAAGATTGTAATGTTAGTAGTAATCTAAAAGAAATAAGTATCTTACTCTCCGTTCGCTCACAACAAACAAGCAGTGGCCACTTTCAGATTTGCTTACCAAATGTTGACGCAGCATACACTCCAAGGAATTAATCACTAACATGTATTTAATACTGTTCAATTAGATTCATTGTCAATTGCAGCCCCAGACTATCCAATTTTTTCTGACTGCTATTACTCGGGATTCGCTGTAATTGATGCGGTATTATTTTTCCTGGATATTACTCCTTTCACTGCAGGTACTGGCTTTGGATAAGTGTTTCTATTTTTGGTGGCACCGTCGTGGGAGTTAATAGAGATATATTTCTTCAGTGTTGTATAGCCTCAGGTGGCGGTGACACTCTCTGACGTGATGAAATGTTCTAACAAGAAACGAATGTTATTTCTCGGCTGTTCTCGCCGAGTATAAACCGTGAGTTCTCTCGAGGATAATCCCGTGGTAATAACATTTTCTGTCAGATATTTTTTTAGAAAATGGTGATGGAAATTCTGCCACAGCCGGCCAGCAATATTTATATATGTATAAACAGATCTGGTATATAGTTCTAGTCCAGTTACACGTTTAATTTTCGCTAATTAAAGTGGTTCTGGTTTTTGACCACTCTCAGTGGATGGAGAAGGTGGACCG